>RJWM01014915.1:0-49212 GCA_004363535.1 Dasyprocta punctata
GAGGTTTTGTCCGTATGGGAGATTTGCTCTGGAAAGCAATTTTCCTCCACAGTCAGCTTGCCTAGCACTTCCCACGGTGCGTTCTGAGCTTCCTCACATGGGCCTCGAAAGCCCCCCAACTCATTTCCACAATAGATAAGGAGCAGAGCTTCTGGAATTGTTTAAACCTTGCAGAGCTAGCTGTCCATGCAGCATCGTGGGTCCGCGGTCTCCCTGCTGTAGCCTCGCGGTGGCAGTGGGGAGAGGGCCCCGTGTCTGTGTCATGGGCCTTTCTCCATACTGGGTACGGCGCCTCCCGGGAGGTGTGTTTGGTCTCACTGGCCTTAGTGGAACGCATCCTCCGACAGCCTCTACTGCTTGGATGTTGTCTGTGAAGATGGCAGCTATGGTGGAATGGGGCAGGCCTGACCAGTGAGCAGTAATCACCCCTGATTGTCCACTGTCATGGTCCTTAAAGACCTTTAACTTCATCCCAGGTCATTCACTCCATGTGTCCCTTCCTGGCTACCATAGCAGTGGATTTTGTGTGCTTTGCAGCCAAGATGAACAACGAAATGAGATTCCATCAAACGAGATGAACGAGGGCAGCCAGGAGACGTAGTGCATGTGGGCTGTGCGGGGCAGCTGTGGCTAACACCGTACGCCATTCCGCCGTGTCATGGTTCAGGTGGAGAACGTCCCCCAAAACTCTCCTGCACTCAGAAGCAGGGTTTTCAGAAGGTGATTGGATCGTGGGGTCGCTGTGCTCTTCCGTGCATCCGGTCACCAGTGAGCTCAGAGCTGAGCGTGCTGCTTGGAGTGAGGGTCGGGCAGAGGGGGCCACTCGGGGTGTGACCTGGAAGGAAGCGGCTCCCTCCTTGGTGCCCTTCTCCCTCTGCTGCCTGGCCACCGTCATGTGAGCGGCTCTGCTTTGCTGATGCCTTTACACCATGCTCTTCCTGCCCTGAAGCCAGCCAGAGGTGGACTAAATCCTCTAAAAACCACGAACCAAAACGAATCTCTCCTCCAGTAACTTGTGAGTGCTGGGAAATATGTCCCAGTGCCAAGAAAGTGACTAAGACAACAGTCAACTTTTTAAAAAATGAGTAGAAGGAATATACTCTGAAGAATAAAAGTAAGGTATAGCAAGTACATAACCTAGCATCATAGTCATTTATAACCCTTCCAAGTAGGATGTATAGTGATGCCTCAGTTCATGAACTTAATTCTTTCCACAATTCTGGTTACAAACTGAATCAGAGGAGAACAAAATCAAATTTCTCCATAAGATCAACATTGAACCTAATCATTAAATTTGATTCAGTCCACATCCAATTCAGTTTGCAACTAGAATCACAGAAGAGTTAAGTTCATGAACCGAGGCACTACTGAGTAGTACATAATTGCACATGCTATCCCCCTGTTTTCCTTTGGGATTCAAGGCACCTGCTTTTTATTGCTGATTTGTTTTTCCATTCTGCATAGTGTTTGGAATCACACAGGAGAGGCAAGGTACAGGGGGAACTGTTCTTGCTTTTCTTGTTGCTGTGACTCATACAAAATATACTTGAGGAGGAAGTGGCTGGAGAAGTCAGGTTGCGGGGTGCCTGGCTGGGGTGGGAAGAGAAGGCGTGACCTGGGTGAGACTCGGAGGAGAGACTTTTCTTGTTACTGCTGATGGCTGAGAGCCATGGAAAAACTGAGAAATCTCGGGAAAATGTTGGGCTTTCTATTCTGACATAATTTTGTTCCCTTCCCCCCTTCCTCCTTTCCTCTCTTCCTCTCTTTCTTCCTTTCTGCTTCTCTCTCTCTCTCTCTCTCTCTCTCTCTCTCTCTCTCTCTCTCTCTTGCTTTTGTACTTGGGATTGAGCCCAGCACATTTGTATTAACCTATGGCTGTTTTTATTTTCAATCTTGAAACAGTGCCTTGCTAAGTTGCCCATGTTGGGGTTGAATTTGTAATTCTCCTGTCTCAGCCTCCCAGATCCCTGGACTTACAGGCCACCACTCCTAGCTTTACTAAAGTTTTGAGGAACAATGCAACTTTAGCTCTAGAAATGTTGAAACAAACTCTCCCCGTGGCTGGGTCTTAGACTCCCCTTTCCGCGGGAGGCCAGGTCCCCGCAGCTGGGGTCACACCTGTGGGGTGCTCCCTCTCCCAAGCTAGTCAGCTAATCCCAGACAGCCTTTTGCAATGATCGCTCCTCAGAATAGCTCTGACTCTTCGGGCTTTGCTGATGTGGAGACGGCACCATCAGCAGTTGGCAATGTGTGAAACACTTCTGTGTTCCGCCTGGTGTGACATCGGAATATAGCTCTCGGATTGGTTAACAGCCTTCCAATCAGGATGCACCTTCCGAGGCTCCATCTGCTGCCGTTTGTCCTGTGCCCCAAGGACCCTTTTCTTTCTCTAAGAAAATAATATTGATATTTGAAAACAAGGCAGATATCAGTCTACAGATGAACCTTAATGTGAGAACTTGATTAAATGTGCTTTGTTTTTGGAATTATGGCTTAATTTTAAGTGTGTTTATGACCAGGTAAATGCACATATACTGCATGGTTTGGAGCTGGTTTGAGTGTGTTCTCCAAAGCCAGGTCCAGTGTGATGGTGTTGAGGTGGTCTGCCCTTTGTTTAAAAGGTAGGGCGTAGGAGAAGGCGGCTTGGTTACTGGGGGCATTTCTCTTGGAAGGGAGTAGTGTAGCTGTACTAGGACCCGCTAGTTCCCACAAGAGTCAGTTGTTATAAAAAGAATGGCTCTGGCCCCCACACGTCTCTGGTTTCCTATCTTGCTGTGCAATTTCTCCTAGAATGGCTCCTGCGACTACGCTATCCACCATGCTGGAATGTAGCCCGGAGGCCCTCACTGGAGGCCAGACTGATGGAGCTGCCTGATTTTGAACTTCCAGCCTCCAAGCCTGTGAGCTAAATAACCCTCTTCATAAAGTTATCCCGGCCGACGACTTTTGTTAAAGCAGCAGAAAACAGACCAAGACACATGCCACCACTGGGCTGCAAGGTAATTTAACATTTTAAAAACATGGTTCACAGAAAAAGCATTTAATGAACATAGGCCAAGGATGCATTGGGAAGAGTGGCAGGATGGTGCAGTTGGTTTAATGAGCATTTGAGGAACAGAGATGTGCATAGCCCGCTGGAAAGGGATGCTGGGACAGAGTTGCTGCGAGGATGCGAGAATGATACAGCTTCCTGGTCATCTTGATCTCAGTCAAAAGGCCAAGGAGCAACCAGGGGTCATGTTTTTTCCTGGACAAATGGCAGCTACAGTTGATCAGGTCGGAGCTGGCTCTGGTCAAGGCAGAAGCACCCGCTAGGTGGCAGGGGTCGCCCTCAGCAGGTGTGCTGGGCGATGCTCCAGGGTCTCCGAGCTGGAAACGAAATCCGCGGGGCCTCCCTGCCTCCACCGTCCGCTCAGCCCACAGCCCTGCGTCAGGAGGGAGCGTGGGGAGTTTGTGTCTGTGCTTCACTCAGCCTGCAGCGGGGAAGGCCCTGAGCAGTGGTGCTGCAGAGCTGCGTGCGGTCCGGGCCCTGGGTGTTCAGTTTCCACCAACGGATGCCCTTTCATGGGGGGCAGAACAGGATCATCAACACGGATCCCTAAATGCCACTTCTCTGGGCCATCAGGACAGTCAGGGAGAAGAGACAGACCACTTAACACGACAGCAGGGAGAATTGTGCAGTTGGCATGGTGGCGCACATCTGTGACCCCAGTGCTTGGGAGGCCGAGACAAAAGATTGCGAACTTGAGGCCAGGCTGGGCTACGGAGAGGCTCTCAGGGTCGCCCGAGCTACATGGCGGATGCTGTCCCTGGAGGGCAGGGGCAGACCTCCACCTGCACGCCGCGCCCTGGCTGGCCACACCCTGCCCAAGGAGGCGCTGCTCGGACACGGTGCATCCACTTGTCTCCTGTCGGGGGCTCTTCGGAGAGGCAGCTGTCACTGCCCTCAGCCACCTGTCCCGGGCCTGCCCGCCTCTGCTGCCTGTGACTTCTCCTTCCTTCCTCCTCAGACGCCCCTGTCCTCCGGCACATGGGTCCCTAAGTTAGAAATGTTTTCCACCAAAGCCTGGCAAGACTTACTGGGAGAGGAAGGGAGGGCTGTGTGGGGTCGTTCCAGGGCCGTAAGTTCCCACTGTCCCCAGCACTGGGGAGCAGACGCGTGGCCCCAGATGCCACTCCCAGGAGCACCCTGGCTGTGGGGGACCACGCACAGTGGCAGAAGTCTTGGCCAGGAGCCAGCGGGTCTTGGCACGGGGTGCGGTGGGGCCTGGGCACCCTGGGTTGGTGGGGAGGCTGCTTCCTAGTGAACCCGAGGGTCACGTCCTTGTCTCGCCGTGGACACGTCCAGCTGCTGAGAGCCTCTCTCCACTGCTGCTGTCCTCAGTGCTCTTCACACTTCCAACTTCTTTTTTAGTTTACCCTCCTGGTTTTAACTGATATGTTAGTATTTTGTCTCTTGAGCCATCAACTTAATAAAATTTAACTCTGTTCACATTTCCCAAGATGGCAAATTCCAGACACACAAAAATAGAGGGAATGGCACAACGGACACCCTCACGCAGTGGCTGCCCGGCTCCCACAAGGACCACGGGGCCTAATCCTGTTCTGTCCATGCACGTGGGACACGCACACATGCACACACACACATGCACGCATGCCTGCATGCACACACACGAGACATTTGATCATTTCATTCATGCCTTCCCAGGAGCAATGGAGATCTGAATGCGTTTCTTCTTGCCACAGCCGTGATGTGCTTTTCTCATCTAAAACAAAGTGCAGGTTGGTTGTGTTGAATTCTGTTGTGCTCCAGTTAAAGAATCCAGTCTCCGTAGCAGAGTTCAGGGCACATCCTGTCGCTGCTGTGCATATCCTGGGGACAGTGGCCTCTGGACATGGGGTTCAGGCCCACCTGGAGAGCCCTGCGGCAGCTCCAGCACCCCGTGCTTGGGAGCGATCGATCGATACCTGCTGATCGGATGAAGCTGCACATCCCGAACCTGCATTTCCTCCCCGAGCTGTGCTGAGCCGACTCTCTCCAAAATGGCTTTCTGTTCCCTGCAGGTTGCTCTCCTGGCTCTAGTAAGCTAAATACCCCTTCAATGAAGCTGACTTATATTCTAATTTGTTCCCCAGATCATTATCCGACCCAGTGGTTCTTCACCCCACTGGCTTGCAGAAAGCCCCGGAGTCTGCCCTCGGTCCTCCCTGGAGAATCCACCATGTCGGGGCTGGGCACAGGGGTCCCCAGATGGCCCCTCAGCAAAGCACCGTAGCAACCAGAGGCAGAGACTGATTAGCAGAGGTTGCTGCTCTGGATGCCTGGAATCATTGCGTGACCCAGTTTTCTGCCTTTCAAGTCCAGGCAACAGCTGGAGCGATCCCTTGGCGCCAGCAAGCTCAGCCTAATTGGAACCCACCCGGGGCCCCTTTCCCAGAGGCGAGGCAGGCCTCACATGGCCCCCAGCTCATGTCTTACCAGTGAGGGCTCCTAGGTCTCAAAAACAGGCTGGGCCTACCTGAATACATTCATTTTTATTCCTTTCAGCATCTTAAGGAAAAATATTTTCCAAGAGTCCCTATAAGCCAAACATGGAAGTTCAGCTCACACCCATGATTCCCTGGTTATTTCAGGCTAGATCAGAGTCCGTGAAATGTTTTCATCCATGCAAAGGAGTGGGCAAAATTCTGAGGTGGTGGTGAAGATTCCCATCCCATACGCAGGGCCAAGAATGTGACGGGTTATTGCGCCTGTGTCAGGTTACGTGATCAGCTGGTCCTGAGTTCAGAGCAGCTGTGTCCTGGTGGGCCTGACCTCATCTGGTGACTGCCTGCAAGGGACTCGGCCCTCCCTGGAGCAAGAGATTGGACAAGCAGGAGCATCTGGGGGGGATGTCAGCCTGGTGAGTCTGGTCCCAGACTCCAGGAAAATGTGAGATGATTTATCTGTGGACTTTTTTGGTTTGCTTATTTTCTTTTGTAGTAAAATATGCATAACACAAACTTTACCATCCTGATCATTTAAATTCTTTTTCGCTTCAGTGGCATTAATACATTCATAGTGTTGTTAAGTTATCATTACTATTCCCCCAAAACTTTTCATTGTGGTGACCTAGAACTCTATACCTGTGAAGCAAAACCTCGCTATTCTTCCCTCCCCCCATCCCTGGTCATTTCCGTTCTATTTTCTGTCTCTACCTGTTTGCCTCTTCCAGGTGTCTCATGAGTGAGAACATACAGCATGGCCCTCTGTGTGTGGCTTGTTTCATTTGCTTGGTGTAATGTCCTCAAGGTCCATCCGTGCTGTGGCGGTGTCGGAATGGCCTTCCTTGTGTATGGCTGTTGTGGTTTAGATCAAGAATGTCCCCCCAATTTCTCCTTTGTACAGAGGTGGAGCTCTTGGAGGACTGGATCGTGGGTGCTGTACTGATGGATGGATTGAGCCATTGATGAGTGCTGTAGGGAGGTGGGTACTGGCTGGGGGTGGGCCCTTCGGGGTGCCTTTGGAGGGAGGGTCTCCCTATCTTCCTCTCCGGCTCCTGCCTTCTCTCTGTTTGTTTGTTTGTTACATAGCGACAAGGTCTCACTATGCAGTTCAGAGTGGCCTCGAACTCACTGTGTAGCCCAGCCTGGCCTCAAACTCACGCTGTTTCTCCTGCCTCAGCCTCAGAGTGCTGGGATTATGGTGTGTGCCACCACACCTGGCCTAAAAGACAGAAATTCTATCCAAACAGATCTCAGCATTGAATACAACTCCAGTCAGAATCGCAACAGGAAGTCCATGAACTTGACTCCTTGATCCTCACATGTGCAAGAAAAAAAAAAAAAAAAAAAAAAAAAAAAAAAAAAAAAAAAAACAACAACAAAACAAAGGTCTAAGAATAAACATGAGAGTTTTGAGGAGGAGGGGGAGGGGCGCCTAGCTATCGCACACGCTGCCTCACTGTGAGCTGCAGGAGTGAAGACGGCGTGGTGCTGGAGTAACCGTTTGACTAAAGGAACAAAATAGAGAATCTAGAACCAGAACCTGAGGTGCAGAACCGCTTTGCATCTGGTGTGGAGGGGATGGAAGATCTCCCGGTGAAGGGGAGGGTACTTAGCAAATGGAGCTGGGAAAGCTGCGTTTCCATTGCCCACGTAGAAAGAAAAGAAATTGGATCCCTACCTCAAAACATGCACAATCATTTATTTTGACTGAAAACGGAAATTCAAAAAAATGAAACAAAATTTTTGAAGGAATTATAGATGATTATTTTTTTCTGATCCTAGGGTAAGAAAAGTCTTCTTTAAAATGACACAAAATAAACCCTGATGAATTTGGCAAGTTAGGGCAAGGAACATATTTTCTGCATATATTACCAACATAGACTGTAAGTGAATCAAGTTTCTACAAGTAAGAAAAATACAGTTGGTTTTTTAATAATGGGTAAGATACACAGACGGGCAAAGAAGAGCCCAAGAAAGAGGAAATACGTGGGTCCAGTACACTATGGGGCTATGGTAGACCTTATTAACAGGGACATGTCATCCACACAATGATATCTCACTGCATACTTATATTTGATTGGCAAAACCAAGAAGTCTGATAGCACCAAATATTGGAGGAAAAGTCCTTGAATAGTCCATGAATAACATAGCGCATGTTTTATACACTGCTGTCAGAGCATTTGTCAGTAAAACCATTTTGAAAATCAGTCTTGCAAATCTGAACATTAGCACACCTTATAACCTGGCAACTACTTTCTTGAATTGTATGTAATAGAAATGTTTGAGGCTTCATGTAAGAAGTTACGAATTAGAATACTTCTAACAGCACTGTTTCCAATAGCATAAACTGGGAACATTTTAAATGCCTGTATACATTTGAGTCTATTCACAAAATACTGCTTACAGGATTGAAAGAAGCGAACTACAACCACTTTCAAAACTTGTTACATAAGAAAGTAACACTGTTGCATAAGAATGTCCCAAAGACTTCCTATGGTACACTATCTTTTTTATATAGTTTTTGTTAACTGTGACAAGAACATGTAACATGAGATCTATTCTCAACAAATTTTTAAAAATACAGAGATTTTGTTAACTATAGACACATATTATACAACAGATTTTTAGAACTTAATCATCTTGCATAACCAAAATTTTATACTTGTTAAATAACAGCTCTTTGGTTCCACCACCTCCAGTCACAGGCCGGGACCATTCTGGTCTTAGCTTCTGTGTGTCTGTTTTGGATACCTTATATAAAGGAAATCATAAAGGATTTGTCTCACTGTAACCGGCTTATTTCTATTAGCATAATGTCTTACCGTTTTTTTCAAGACTGAAATTATGTTATTGCTGAAATTATATATGTATGTGTGTGTTGCACACATGCGTATCACTTTTTTAAAAATCAAAATATCCATGGATAGACATTTAGGTTGTTGTCACATCATGGCTATTGTGAATGATTTTGCAACAAATGTAGAAGTGTAGATATCTCTTTGAGATCCTGATTACAATTCTTTTGGGAGATTACCCAATATTAGGATTTCACATGGTACTTCTGTTTTTAATTTTGAAGGATCCTCCATATTGCTTCCCATTTTAGATTCCGCATACAGTGCAGAGGAGTTCAAATTTCTCCATGTCCTCACCAAGACCTATTATCATTCACGATTCTCATACCCATGCTCACAGATGTGAAGTGATAATTCATCTTTGATTTACATTTTCTTGATGATAGTGACATTGGATTTTTTTGTATACCTCCTACCCATTTGAATATATTCTCTGGAAAATTTTTCATTCTCAGAATCCTGCTGTTAGTGTTTAAAAATGATTCTGATTTTATATCCTGAAACTTCACTGAATTTGCTTAACATTCTAACAGCTGCATTAGTCAGCTGTCCCATTGCTGGGACACAACCTAGAGGACGAGAGATTTAATTTGGCTCAAGGTTGTAGAACATTCATGGCAGAAGGGTGTGGTGGAGTCATGGTGGCCGGGAAGCAGAGCCGGGGAACAGAGCCAGAGGAATGGGTGAGGACCAGACACAGTGCCCAGGTCACACCTCTGCGGCCCATCAGGACACACCCAGAAGTATGCTTTAGCAATCTGTTGGGCATTTGTAAATCCAATTCCATTGATATATCATAATTAATGGTTAAATGCATACTGCAGGGTTTTTTTTTTTTACTATTTTTTCAGATCATTTTCGGTATTATTGCATGCTTATGGTGCGTGATATTTACATTCCTTGTGTGAACTTGCTCTGGTATGTAACACACCCTTATTCAATTTTTTCACCCCTTTTCCTCTCTCCCCACTCCATGGCTTGGTTCCCTTCCCTTTGATAAAGCTCTATTTCCTATTATCTCTCTTGTGCTCTTAATACTTTGGGTTTCTTATGTGAGACAGATCGTGTGATATTCAAGCTTCTGTCTGATTTATTTCACTTGACATTACTGTCTCAAGGTGCATCTATGTGCCTACAAATAACACAAGTTCTCTTTGTTTATGGCAGAGTAGTATACCACGGTACATGAATAGCACGTTTTCTTTATCCATTTATTTGTTTATGGACATAGAAGCTGTATCCAAGGTCTACTTGTTATGCATTGAGGCTGCTATAAACATGATCATGCATAGGTCACTGTAATGCGAGGTCTTTAACTCTTCTAGGAAGACAGCTAGAAGGGGACTAGCTGGGTCAGATGAAACTTCTAGGTTCACTTGCACATTGCAAGTTTTGAGGCTTTCTACATATACAATCACGACAGCCCCTTTCTAAAAATTTAAAAATTTGAGACAGTCTTGCTAAGTTACTAACTGCCCAGGCTGGGCTTGAACTTGCCGTCCTCTTGCCGCAGTCTCCCAGAGTGCTGGGACCCAGGCGTGCCCACCATGCCCAGTGTGCTGCTTCTCTGCCTGGCGTGTCCTGCTTCCTTTTATCAGCAGACGCTCACCCTCCTCTGAGGCCACAGTGTGTCCCGTGCCCCCTGCAGCTAAGGTGTGGGGCAGCCCGTGGGCTCACCCTGAGCCTGGAAGCTGGGCCCAGCTCTCACCCATGCACGTGATGCCACCGCTGAAGGAGTTTGTGCCCAGGCTGATTTGCCACCCTCGGGGACAGGGGAGCCGGGCAGGGTCCCAGGGAAGCCCAGCTCCTGGGGATGAGGCCGAAGTGCAGCCGGCACTGGTGAGATCCGGATGCCAGTTGCCCTCCCAAGTGTTACCCGGCTGCTGCCCGGAAGAGCCGTTCCTTTCCGTCTCTGTCAAGAAAGCACACCCCCCCCCGCCCCGCCCAGAGACAGGTTCTGCAGAGTCGCTGGGAGACCTGCTGGTGTCCAGTCAGCCAGCTTGCCCCCCAGTCCCCGAGCCCACGTCAGATGAAGGAAGAGACGGCCAGGCCCTGCGGCCCCCTGTGGAGCTGGCCAAGGTGCTGACTGCCGCGGAAAAGTGCTGTAGTAAGGTATCTCCCAGGCAGGGACCGCCACTCTTGTAGTCGGGGGTTTTGCAAGAAAATAGATTTAATGCAGGACACATAATTTACAGTATTATTTTATAAAATTCACCCAAAAAGTCAAATGCAGAAAAGTACAAGAGATCTGTCCACACACTAGAGACCCGAAGCATCCAGCTGAGGTCCTGGATCCCATGACAATGTCCTGCACGAGTCCAGCTGGAGGCCTAGAGCACACGACAATGTTTCATGCAAGTCTGTATCAAGGATCTGCACTGGGAAGGCCCAAAGGTCAGTGGTGGAAGCTAGAAAGTCCACACCAGTGGGATGAAAGATCTGTGCCCGCAGGCTGAGGGATCTGCACTTCAGCCAGGAAGTGATGCTCAACGCAAGGACCAGAGCTCCTCCAAAGAGAAATGCAGCCATCCTCAGGGACAGTGAGGACCTGAGCTTCTCCGATGCTGAGAGCAGCCAAGTTCATATCAGGAAGCCAGTGCAACAAATTTCTCCAAGAGGATCAAAAGCACCACCTGCCCCTCCCGTTCACCTTTTATGCCGTTGGCAATGATCCACAGGTGGGTCTTCATGCCCAGCGCCATGCTGATTCAGTTCAGCTGGGTGTTACAAGTTGCCTGTTAATTCATCCACCACAGTCACCCTCCGCCTGCCTCTCTGGACACCGGAGCAGAGTTGGCAGGGTCAGGCCCTGATGGGCTCCTTGTGTGTTCAGTCATGGCAGGGGGATTGGTGGAGGCAGTGGGGTTGGTGGAGGCAGGTGGGTTGGTGGAGGCTGGGGGGTTGGTGGAGGCAGGGGGGTTGGTGGAAGCTGGGGGGTTGGTGGAGGCAGGGGGGTTGGTGGAAGCTGGGGAGCTGCTCCCCAAGGAGAGAAGAGTGGGCAATGCTCAGCTCATGGAAGGGTGGGCAGGGCCTGGGGGAGGCTTTGTCCACAGCCCAGTTTCACCTGGGCTGCTTGGCTGGGACTCACCACAGCCTCTGTGAGGATGGGCGTCCTGCCGCCTCGCACATGGCCCTGTGGTTCTGGAAGGTCCCACCTCAGTCCTCAAAGGGAATGGACCCGCGGCCTGAGCCCCTGGTGGCTCTGGTCTCACACCAAGGAGGCTGTGGGCGACAAGCAAGGCAGGAACCCAAAAGCCCAGCCTCAGCTGAGCAGCACAGGCTCACACCTGGGAGGGTGGCTTCCCACAGAGCCCTGGCCTGGGGGAGGTGCGTGTGGTCCAAGCATGCTCCCCTGGGCCAGCGGCCCTGTGGTCTGCACCCCACACTCATCCGGGTGGCCACAGAGACCACAACCTCCTGCTACCGGGGGAAGCTGCTGTTGCTGACCTTGGAAGTCAGCCCGCACTGCG
This sequence comes from Dasyprocta punctata, assembly GCA_004363535.1. Classification (NCBI taxonomy): domain Eukaryota; kingdom Metazoa; phylum Chordata; class Mammalia; order Rodentia; family Dasyproctidae; genus Dasyprocta; species Dasyprocta punctata. Next base: position 11,813 of record RJWM01014915.1, read on the forward strand.
GGGAGGTTATTGGGGCTGTGGGCCAGCCCAGGGCAGAAGGAGCATCATTCTCAATGCTCCTCTCCAGCCCGCCCCCTGCCCCAGCACCGGACACAGCATCCCTGTGCAGGCTCTGGAGGAGCACCCTCCCTGCCCCTTCAGCTCCTGCAGGCTCTGGGTGGCTCTTGGCACCATCAGTCTGTGTCTGTCTTCATCTTCATGGGCTTCGCCACCATGTCTGTGTGTCCCAAATCCCCTGCTCCTTTCTCTTAAAGACACCAGTCCTTGGGTCAAAAGACCGTCTGCAGAGCTCCTATTTCCAAACGGGTGACATTCACAGACACTGCGGATTAGGACATGGGTACATGTTTTCAGAGGTCCTTATTGAGGCCACCACAAGCCCTAAGAAAGAGGAAAAGTATTGCAGGTTTCCGGCCAAAAGGAACAAGGTAACTGTGGTAGGAAGAATCAGACACTGTGAGATCCCTAAGCAACAGCATCAGAAGCTAGAAGTTGGCATCAGCAGAAGGACCACGAGTCCACAGTGCTATGTGACCAGGATACTTTCTGGGCAAAGGAAAGATGCTCAGTGCCAGGCAATACCTCCAAGGGAGTCTCCCGAGAGCCCTGCCTTAGTCACTATCCTGTCACTGGGGCAGAATCCCTGATACCCACAACTTAAAGGAGAGATTCATTTTAGCTTAGAGTTTTAGTCCATAGCTGGCTGACTCCAAGGCAGAAACAGCGTGGTGGAAGGACCTGGTGCAGAGGAAAGCTGTTCACCTTGTGGCAGTCAGGGAGCAGAGGGAGAGGAGAAGCCAGGGAGGGAGATGCACCCCAGCAACCCACTTCTGACCAGGCCTGCCTCCCAACAGCGCGTTTAGCTGAGAACCCATCATAATTGTTGCCATATTGTATTCTTTACAGATCCACCAGTGAGTACAGGACCCCTGTAATACAATCACCTTCCGAAAGCCCCACCTCTGGGTGTGTGAGACTTTTGGGGAACATCTAGATCCCTAACAGATCCCATCATGGGGAGCCCTGAAGAGGGAGGAGACTCTCAGGAGACTCATTTAGGCTGAGCTCAGATTACATATTTATGAATAGACGGTAAGAATGTGTCATACAACTGCTAATTGAGAGCTCATGATAGAAGTGTAAGTATAAGGCAGATTCTACAAATAATACAATATTATGGCAGCAATTATGAACAAGAGAAAAGAAGAAGAAAATAAATGTTTCTTAAACCTCTTTTGGGGATAAGAAAAATACTTTAAGATCATAGTTAAAGTGGGGGAGAAATTAAAAAGCCATGGTATGGAAAATTGATAAATTGCTTACTAGAAAGCAGTCAAATTTATCTCATCAACACAGCAGAAGTGGATGGTGACCATTAGCAGAAAATACAGAAGGCCATTAAAACTAAGAAGCAGAGCCGGGCATGGTGGTGCATACCTGTAATTCCAGCACTCAAGAGGCTGAGATAGGAGGATTGCCACAAGTTCGAAGCCAGCTTGGGCCACACAGTGAGTTCATGGCCAGCCTGGATTACATAGTGAGAACCTGTCTCAAACAAAACAAAACAAAACAAAACAAAACAAAACAAAACAAAACAACAAACAAGGAGAAACTTGGAATGAAAGACAGCCAGGTCAAATAACACAGGTGAATGAGAAAAATAGAAAGTGCTTACCTAAGATAGATACCGTGTTAGTCATCTTTTTATCTCTGTGACAGCATACATGTCATACACAACTTAAAAGGGAGGAGGTTTATTTTAGTTCACAGTTTCAGGGGGTTCAGTCCATGGTAGGCTGGTTCCATGGCTGTGGGTCCAGGATAGGCAGACCCAGCACGGTGGAAGCCAATGGCAGAGCAAAGCTGCCCACCTCAAGGCAGCTGGGAAGTAGAGAGCAGGAGCACGTGCTGCTGGACTTCCTCCTTTCACCAGCGTTTTCCAGTGGACTTTTGTTCCATCAGAGCCCCCACCTTATTGGATAGTGCACCCCTACTCAGGACTAGTCTGTCCCTTTGGGGTGCTATGTACACACCGGTCATCTCTGCAAAACCCACAGACACACCCAGAAGTGGGATTTGCTAATCTCCTGAGCTTTTCTCAGTCTAATCAAATTGGAAACCAATATTAACATTCAGAATTACTGAGGCAATGAGATTAATGACATCAAGAGCACTGATCCTTACATTTCGTGGGAATGAAATGATTTTACCATTATAGGAACTGCTACAGGACTTGCCATTATTAGGAAAAGTCTAAGAGGCACACTTAGAGCAATAAAGCTTTGAGATAAAAGATGGGCAAAAGGACACAAGGCGATGCCAACTGAAAGGAAGCCGAAGTGGCATTAGTATCCACGGATAATGCAGAATATCAGTTTTTAGGTTAAGAGTGCTACACATATGACCAATAAATATTATATACAGATAAAAGCCTTAGCTGGTGAAATTAAAATAAAAACTCCTAGAGACACAAACTCATCTGATAAAAACTAGGAATGGAGATTTCCATACACTCTTCTCAGAATTAGATCTCACTGACAACAAAATAATCACAGTATCAAGGTTTTGAAAAATACAATCATGAAATTTGATGTAAGCCATAGGCCTATTGAAAGGTACACACACACCACATAGGTCCAAGGAAAACTTTTTAAAGACAGTATTTTGCCAGAAAGAAAATCCTAATATACTCTAACAATAAAGAGGGTCAGGCCACACTCCCTGAACTAAACCAAGGAAGCTGAAAATAATAGTAATGAACCACTTCAGATTCTTGGGAATAAGAAATACATTTCTTGATACTTGTATCAACAAGGAATTGAAAAGAAAATGACAATGTAGAAACAATAAAAAGGAGAACAATAGGGCGTTTCTAATTCGCTTTAAACGTTTGCAAAATAACAAATGCAAGCCTTCCAGCGCTGAGGTAGGGAACGGTAGAAAGATGAGTGCTGTGGAGAACAGGAAGGACAGATAATTCCCAAAGCAGAGCCTCCAAGGAGCCCGTGAGGCAGGCGCCTCTGGCACACGTGGCGAGTAGGGCTGGGGCAAAGCACAACTAGAGAGAGAGAGAGAAAACCTGCACACACAGTTTTGCGTTTTCACGGAGACTGTTAAAGGCTGAATTTTATAAAACTGTCAAGGCTAAAAATTCCTCTTGTTCTGAATGGGCCGTATGAAAAGATGGATATATTTCCAATTTATTTTATGATTTTAAAATCTTCATTTTTAATGTGACAGTTACTGATATACCTCCACCTGTCTGTCAATCAGGTATCCAGCGAGCCAGTGTCTGAGAGAGTGGGTAAGGACCTAGGTGTCTCCTGAGATACGCGTTTCATCACTGGGTGGTAGCTCAGCGGTGCAGTGCTGGTCTCGCATGTGCCAAGCCCTGGGCTGGAACCCCAGCACTGCCAACAAAACAACGCAACAGCAGCACTAGAAAACCCAGAACGAAGTTCACGCTCAATAACATCAATACAACATGAAAGAAAGATCATGTGAGAAATCAGTAGACACTAATGTATGTGATAAGATTCAGTTGCCATTTCTACTAAGAATTTGAAGCCAAACAGGGATAGAAAGACATTCAGTTTAACCACAATAAAGACTATGTATTGCCAGGTGTGGTGGCACACGTCTTTAATCCCAGCACTTGGGAGGCTGAGACAGGAGGATTGTTGTGAGTTTGAGAGCAGGCTGGGCTACAAATGAGTTCAAGACCAGCCTGAACTGCATAGTGAGGCCGTCTCAAAAAATAGGTCTGGGGATTTAGCTCAGTGGCCTAAGTACCTGCCTGGCAGGTGCAAGGTTGTGAGTTCATTGGCAGTATTAAGTGGCAAAATATTCCACTATTTTAATTAAAATTAGGGATTTAGACAGAAATCCCTATTTTATTGTTTTTATTGAAAATTGTTTTGGAGGTCCTAAATGCAGTAATAAAATAAACTAAAACAATTTGCATAAATACTGGGAAAAAGTGATAGAATTACATCTCTCTGATGAAGAGATTGTATGCTAGGACACCCAAGAGACCCTTAGGAGCAATATGATAATTTATTTACAAGATAAACATGCAATTATCAATAGCTTTTTTCTCTTCTAGCAATATGCTCCAAGAAGTGCAAATAGCAAACTATAAATAGTGAAGAAAATTATGAAATTTTATTTAAAAATATAAAGCTCAATCAGAATGTATGGAAGGCATGCTATCATTTTGAATGGGAAAACTTAATATTACAAAGAGGCAGGATGATTATTATAAGTCCAATTCAACTGCAGTTAATATTCCAGTAGGGCTTCTCAGGGGGTTGATTGATCTGAAGCTTTAGAAAAGACTGGAAAGTAGAGAAAAGTTAAGATCTTAAAGAACCCGAGGGAGAGTCCCCCCATGGATGCTGGATCCTGTGTGAAAGGTGCAGACACGGGCAGATGCCACCCCGACAGGTGGTCTCGTGGAAGACCCAGGAGCTTTCCACCGACTTGAGAAGCTAATATTCAGCAACAGTGATAGTTTAATTTAGTGCCAGAAATATGGGTGGTTGAACGTGTGCATTGGCACAAGTGGCGAATGGGAAGGAAAGAAACGTGGGCGCTAACTTACCCCAAGATCACAGCAAATTCTAGGTAGAATAAAGACTTCCAGGAAAATAAGTAACATAAAATCTGATAGAGTAATTTACATTTAATATATAAAAATTTAAATATTTACAGATGAAAAAAGAAGCCACCAGCAGTGTTCAATGACAAGTATCTGTCACGAAATACTTGTTAAGAAATCTAACAAAATGTTATTTTCTTTAATCTGCAAATTACAAAAGAAAACTCGCCTGCCGTGGTGGTGCTCACACCCGTAACCCCAACAGTGTGGGAGAGTGAAGATGAAAGATTGCGAGTTCAAGCCCAAACTATACAACTTAGCGACTTTGGGAGACCCTGTCTCAAAACAATAATAAAGAATATGTTAAAAATGAAAAATAAAAAGGGCTGATGATTTCGTGCAGTGCCAACACCCTGGGTTCAATCTCCAATACTGGGGGAGAAAAAGAAATCTTACCTAATATTTGAAATGGACAAAGGTTAGTAGAAGCCAAGACTCTGAACATAAAATCAAAACAGCAGCAGCAAACAGAAAATGTCCAGTGGCCCAGTAGCAAGGGAAATCTAAGTGACAGTAACAAAGAGCTCTCACTGCGCACCTCCACACTGGCAAAGCCGAGACAGCTCTAACCCCTGTTGCTGGTGAGGGATGCGGAGGTGACCTGCGCCCGCCTGGGGACTGGGGATGGGACAGATTAGCACAGGTCGGTGCCCCATTCTGGGATGGTGGCTGCTGGTGCAGAGCGATCCTGGAACTCTCCCGAGTGTGGTTCTGTTGTCCAGAGCATGAGCTGGTGGTGAGAAAAGTGGGGTAGGGGTAATAAAGCTTTTCTTCAGCTGGGTGTGGCAGGGCAGACCCGTCATGCCAAGTATGCAAGAGGCTGAGACAGGAGGATTGCAAATTGAGGTCAGCCTGGGCTGCATGGTGAGACTCTCCTAAAGGTAAAAAGGGGAGGGTGCAGCTCAGTGGTAGGGCATTTGCCTAGAATGTGTGAGGTGCTGGATTCATGGGCCTGTCACACACACATGTGCACATGTGTGCACACACACGTACATGAACACACACGGCTTTTTTTCTCTGGAGAACTCGAAGGCAGTGGTACCATCCGCTGACTGCAAATCCAAGGTTCTCAGCAAACCGCGAAGGTCTCTGTCTGCCTGTGTGTTACCGTCACAGGCTACTCTGCTCATTCCAGACCCGGCACCTTGGTACCTGCTGGTCACCTGGAGCCGCAAACCTCATCCCTCTCCCGCGGTGTGGTCCCTGTGTGAGCTGAGGTGCACACCCACACACCCACACACGGTGGTCTGCTTTGTGAACTCCCTCCAATCTGCACATTTTTGCCCAAACCCCACCTCTGTGGTGCCCTCCCTGGTTTCCTGGGAGGAGGAGGCCCATCCCCTGGTGGGCACCTGGGGCTCTGCCTTTACCCTTGGTCCTGTACCTGCGGGGTGAGACCCGCCTGTCTCTCCCGCAAGGCTGAGGGCATCTGCAGGAACACGGGATGATCTCCTCCCCACTACAGACCTGCTAACCAGGGCAGCAGCGACCACAGTAGGGGCCTAATAATTAAACCAGTGGACAGTGCTTGTAAACAAAAGGTGAAGTGACTTTTGGCCCATGGTGACTCAGAAAGCAGCGGTTCCAGGAGGAACTGGACTTTCAGTCCTCCGCCTCTCCTGAGCCCATCCGAGCACAGAGCTTGTTCTGCCTCCTTTTCTGAACACAGGCAGAGGACCCTGGGGTCCCCCACTGTAGGACGTTTCTAGGTCCAGACACATCCCAGAGACAGCAGCCCAGAGACTCCAAGGTCACTTTCCAGCTGTGTCACCTGGAATGAGCTGCTTACCTTCTCTGGGCCAGTAACCTCGTTGGCAAAACACAAATACCCAAGTCCTCACTAAGTGTCAGCCCTCATCATCATCACCACCATCATCAGTGTCATCACTCTGACTGCCACCATTACCAACATCATCACCACCACCATCATTGTCACAATTGTCCTCACCACCATCATCGTCATCACTATCACTACCATCATCACCATTATCACCATCACCATTATCACCACCATCACCATCGCCATTGCCATCACCACCATCACCATTATCACCACCATCGTCATCATGACCACCATTACCATCCATGCCATCGCTATCACCATCGACATCATCACCGTCACCACTGTCATTATCATCGCCATCATCACCATCATTCCTGTCACCACTATCGCCATCAGCGCCATCACCAGCAGGTGCCATGTCTTTAACCAGCCCACAAGAAGCATCCCTGAGGTGGCTCTGGCCACCTGCACTGGAGGTTAGAGTGACGTTTATCTTCCTATAACAGAACCAGTCGCTCTGCAGATTCCTGTGAGCTCAGGGGTGCCATTTGCTTACCTCAGAGACCCCAACCCACTGCTTGGTCAAGCTGGGCTCCAGGCCCCCTGCCATAGGAGACAGTGACCCTGAGGCAGGAGGAAGACCCCTCCTCATGCCACTTTGTGACAACTCCCACCCTGGTGGGTCCCCAAGTCCACTACGAGCCCTGTTGCATCCTCTCCGGGCTCCCCTGGAGCTCTCCCCTGCGGGGCTCGGCTCCTTCCAGGGCTGTTTGCAGAACCGTCTCAGGACGCAGCTGCTGCAGACTTCCTGGGCTCTTCTGTCTCCACGAGGGGCACAGTTCACAGAGGACACAGATTTTGCCCTCGGGGGGTTGCCGTGATGTGCGGGAGATTCAGATCTTCTCTAGCACCATGGAATACTTGGCAAGGATCTCGGAAGGCGCATAATTAAAAGCCCAACAGTGCGGTAAGGATTTCTAGGGAGGGAGATGGTGGATGAAGTGGTTTTGTGGGTCTCGTGGGCGCAAGGTGGTGCGGACAGGGAGGACGTGGGAACGGCCTTGGACTGGCAGCGGGAGAGGGTGCATCTCCACAGGGAACGCTCGGACCTGAGCACAGACAGGGCAGCGTCACCACCCGAATGCGCATGCGTGTCGTCAGCGCTCCCCGCAGCACTGAAAGAGTGCTACCTTTGGGAGTGGGATGCTGGGATGGGGAGAGGCTCGGGGACTGTCGGGACGCTGAGAATTCCTGTCCTGCAGGCACAGCACAGCGAGCCCAAGTGTTGGCTGCAGGTGAACCCCGTATTGGGGAAGGGCAGGTCCTAGCGGCCCTGGCCAGTCTCGGCCTAGATCGTGGATGCTCATGACTGGCATGTCACCGCTCTGCAGGCTCAGGGTTACAGCGGGTGAGGGTGGGACAGGACGACAGCTCTGCTGGGGAAGGGCCGCTCTGGGGTGGCGCAGGCAAGGCCTGCGGGGGCTGGGAGCCGAGTCGGAGGCTGCAGGCGGGGCTTAGACACTGCGGTGAGAGCACGGATCTGAGGTGATGATGAGCCAGGTTATGGAGAAACCAGACTCTTTCCCCACGGCTGGCGGGAACGCGAAGTGTCGTCACCACTTTGGAAAGCCACCTGACAATTCCTCAAACTAGGAAACCCTGAGTCACCATGGAAGGTGGTGTTGTGGCTTAGATCTAAAATGTCCCCCCAAAGTCTCCAGTGTGGGGATGCTGATTGGATCACGGGGTGCTGTAACTCATCCATGAATTCATCTGTGGAGGAGTTCAGAGCCGAAGGCACAGTTAGAAGGCGGGGCCTGCTGGGAGGTGGTCCCTGGGGTGTGACCTGAAGGGTGTGCTCTGGTCCGGGCCTTTCTCGGCCTGCTTCCCCACTGCCGGGAGTATTAGGTCAGCTTCCTTCTACCAGGCCCTCTCACCATGCTGTTTCCGTAGCTGACTCAGGACTGAAACTGAACCAAAAGAAAACTCTCCCTTTAAACCGCGGGGGTCAGGTATTCTGTTCCACTCCTAGGTGTGTGCCCACGGGAAGTGAAAACCGTGACCACAGGAAAGGTATCCACAAATCCTCACAGCAGCCTAAAGGTAGGAATGGCCCAAGCGTTTGTCAAACAAAATGTTCTGCGTCTGCACAGTGCAATATTTCTCAGCCAGAAAAATAACAGAACCCGGACACAGGCTATAGTCCGGGCAAAACTTGGGGTCACAGTGCATGAAGGCGGCAGTGACAAGAGGGCAACTATTTCTCTTTTTTCTTTTTTTTTTTTTTTTGTGGCACCGGGGATCGAACTCATAACCTCGCACCTGCCAGGCAAGTGCTTAAGCCACTGAGCCAAACTCCCGGCCCTTGGTTTTTTGAGGCAGGGTCACACTATGCAGCTCAGGCCGGCCTTGCGCTCGAGTTGTAGCCCAAGCCGGCCTCAAACTACAACGCTCCTCCTACCTCAGCCTCCCGAGTGCTGGGATTAAAGGCGTGCACCACTATGCCCGGCTGAGGGCAACTATTTCAATGTCCACTTGTGCAACGTGTCCAGAATAGGTGGTTCATGGAGGTGACAGTGGACTAGTGGTTGATTGATGCTAGGGGACTGAGGGCTATGAGGTATAGGGATTCTTGTTTGAACTGACTAAACGTTCTAAAATCGATTGCAGTAGCACATTCTCTGCATATCTCTTGAATTATGCACTTCCCGTGGACAAAGTGTATTGGATGTGAATTATACCTCAATAAAGTTGTCTTGAAAAGGTCATCTTCAAGAAAATATTAAAGATTTTTTTTTTTTTTTTTTTTGGCAGTGCTTGGGATGGAACCCAGGGCCTCGTGCGTACTAAGCAAGCCCTGGGCTCCAGCCTCGGTCCTCGCAGAACATTTCTGACCGGCCCTATCTGGGAGACGAGAAGAGCGCAGCACCCAGGCAGAAGGGCTCCACGCTGCTCTGCTCCGACTCCCTCTGTTTGCAGGGGGCAAAACTCAGAGGCTTAGCAGAGTCCACAGTGCAGGGTGGTGGACAGGCCAGGAGCAGAGAGCGGGGAGTGGCCAGCCAGCCGAGCTGGGGCACCGAGCTGTATCAGCGGCCAGCAGCGGAGACCACAGGCATCGTGCATTTCTTTGAAACCGTTTGTGCTTAGAGTGCAGTAAAAGAGCTGCTGTGAAGCGTTCGTGTCTGTCAGGTCTGTGAAGAATGCCGAGAGCTCAGAAAATGGCAGTGTCAAGGTCCTGCTGGCCCTGGGAGGGTCTATCACAGGACAGCAGCTGCAGAAAGCAGAGAAAATCATTAAACCTGGATGTTCGAAGGAGCAGGCAGGTGGTTCCCCCCAGGTTCCCTCATTTTGCAAGTTTTCGTCCGGCGCAGCTGTGGCCGCGCTTGGTGGGTCCTGCGCCATTCTGTTCTCCTGGGAAAGCAGGGCTGCCCTGGTCTCAGCTCACGAACACCCCCATGACGTTACTGGCTAGGAGGGCGCGTGCTCATGCATCTCTGGCCCCGGGCAGAGACAGGGCCCTGGCGACGCGTCCCTACAGCCCTGGGTGGGGAACAGTGGCTCCCAGCTGCAAGACCAGAAATCCGGCTCCACAGGGCAGGAAAGAAGGCGGCAGACCCGAGGATCCAGCGCTGAGCAGAGAATGAGCTGGGGACACAGTCCCCCGTCTCTCAGTGTCGAACCGACATCTCCTGCTCTATGCGCTGCCGTATTGGACAGCAGGCCCAGAGTGGTGGCATTGTCGGTGGGCTGTGTTGAGTAGCTTTGGAGGAAAACAAGAGCAGAAGAAGGAAATCGGTGCTGTTTGTTTAGAGAGGATGTAGGGAAGCACCTCGGACATGGTGATTGTGGAGGAGGCAGGTGCCTGTGGATACCCGGTATGTCCGACAAAGGGAGAAGCATGCGCAAAGGCCCTGAGGCTGGGCTGGGCCCAGCATGGTCCAGGAACAACCAGGAGGCCATCGGGTTGAAGGGATGACAGGAGAATATACTGGGTGGAGGACCATGAGCACATGGGATAGTGATGAGGGCACTGATTCATGACAAATTAGGGCCAGGCAAAGTGGGTGGGGGAGAAACTCGGTAAGATGGAGATGGGAGGCAAGGGCTGATTCAACGCTGAGGGAAGATGAAGGCCAGTGCGCCCCAGTGCGGAGTGGAAATGTGGGCTTCCGTGTAAAATGATCACGGATTTCAGGATGGTGACCGAGGACGCCACCCTCCAATATGCAGGGAGACGTGAGCGTTCTCAGGAGGTCCAGGTCGCCGGCGCCCGTGGGGGACGGGACTGGCCTCACCCCGACTGCACGCCCAGCGCAGTGCTGGGACGTCCGTCTCGGCTTTTCCCAAGGGGGCAGGGTGGACCCCGAGGGCCCAGAGGTCCTGGATGACTTGCGTCTGGGGGATTCTAGAGGGAGATGACACAGGGTCGCCGAGCTGTGAGGTGGGGACGGCGCTGGCTCTGCGTCAGGCTTCCCAGCAGGGCTGGTGTGGCGGGCAGAGCGGGAGGCTCCCCATTCCCAGGTCCTGATTCCCTGGGCGCTGGGTACTAAAGACCGGTAATTAACATGACCTTAAACTGAGAGGGTGCGGGCGGCCCCATGCTGGAGCAGCTGTAACAGTGTATCATCCACCGGTGACCTGAAACAACAGGGATTTGCTCTCTTGGGCTCCTGGAGCTCAGAAGCCTAGAATTGGGGCACTGGGGTCTGGGCCCACTCTGCACCCTTAGAAGGATGCTTTGGGCTCCTCCAGCTTCTCTCACATTGGCCCAGCCCACGTGTCCTGGGCACGTGGCAGCGTCCTTCCAGCTCTGCTTCCTCTTCAGGACCCCTGCCCTGTCCCCGGGTTCCTGTGTCCAGGGCTCTTACCCCTCGTCAGATGCTGGGCCTTGAATTAGGGCCCATCTTGCCTCTATGACATCTACAAAGGCCCCATGTGCAAGCAAGGTGACGTGCCCAGGTACATCGGTTTGGGGGACACAGTTCTACTCACAACAGAGGGAGCCCCTCGAGTCACCCCTGGTCACGAGGCCCTTGGTTCACCTTGCCCCCTTGCTTAGCCTTGCTGGTAACTCAGAGCCCGGATGGGAGGGCCAGTCTGGACGGCTGTGGGAAGAAGGCGAATCCAGCAGCCGCCCAGCCCTGCCTGGAGCTGGGGGTGCAGGGACAGGTCTGGGACCGCACCCGGAGGGGGATTTGTGCTCGGGAAGGCGGAGGGAGCGTGGGGAGGATGTCTGTGACCTCTGTGTGCTCTCTCATGGCCATTTCAGCCCCTGAAGGGCCGGGCAAGGACACACTGCAGAATCCAGGATCATAACCCTTGGGCCTTAGCTCCTGAGGTTTGAATTTCATAGACCTCTGAGATCTTAGATGTTAAAGGCCATTGAAATCTTATCCACAAGAATCCAGGATCCTGCCTTAAATACAGTGTTGGAGATGGTGTCTGGCAAAGAGAGGAACTCAACACTGATGGCCGGAAGGAAGGGCGGGAGGCCGAGGCCGCGGAGCCCCGGGGTGTGCGTAAAGGCAGCAGGGCGTGGAGTCCATCGCCACCGGGTGCAGGCCACAAGGCAGTCTGTGTGCAGCAAGGGAGGGGGCGGGCAGGGAGCTCAGGTGAAGCACCCCGTGTGGGGTCGGGAAGCCTCCGTGTCCCTCCTGTCTCTTCTGTAGGAGGCGGAAGCCCTGAGGGCTGAGGATGCCCGCACTCGCGCTCAGCCACAGGTCCGGCTGAGGACCACTGTGGCTACTGTACACGGGCCGGGGCTGGAAATTCCGCCTGAGCTGAGCCTCACAATGACTCTCAGCTCGGTGCTCTCTGTCCTAGAAAAAGGGGCGTTTTCTCCTTTGAAAAAAGTTACGCTCGTTTAAGAAACATTGGGAAAACACAGCCCTGCACTGGGGCTGCTGGTCCCTGCTGTCAACTTGGCTGGACTAAGGCGCGCCCAGTGCAGTGGTGGCGAACCTTTTAGAGACCCAGCGCCCAAACTACAGCCCAGCACCCGCCCCCCCCCTCCGTCTATCACAAAGTGCCAATGCTGCAGCTGAACCCGAATACGCAGATGGTAGTTTAGAAAGAAGCAACTCGTGCGCTTGGCTCCTGCGCCGACAGAGAGGGTTCTGAGCACCCGCTGCGGCACACGTGCGGTAGGTTTGCCACCTCTGGCCTGATCGACTAGTGACGCCCACTCTTGGGCGTGAATGTGGGGGCTGGTTCCAGAGATGATTGACATGTGAGACAGCAAGTTGAGGGAGGAAGGACGTGAGCAGCACCAACCAATAGGCCTGTCGCCCTGACAGGATTCAAGGTGAAGAAAGAAGGAAGCCCTCAGCTTTGGAAGAGCTCCTGGCTTCCGTTACCTTTGGATTTGGGGCTCCAGCTTTCTAATGCAGACTTGCAGTCATCGATGACCTTTACAGCTTCAAAACCAACCAGACCTTGAACCCCACTTTGTTGTTCAGGGATTAATGCATCCTCCCTCAGGGTTCCTGTGCTGGGATTTGGCCAGATCCTTGGTTATATTACTTCTGCCCCACCTCCACCATTTCTCAGTTTTGTACATGGACTTCGTTTGTTTGTTAGTTGAGACAGGGTCTTGTGATGTAGTCCAGGCTGGCCTCGAGCTCACGGCTATCCTCCTGCCTTGACCCCCCGAGCGCTGGGATTATAGGTGTGCACCACCATGCCTGGCTTTTGGACTGTTTTTATACTAGTGTCCCTGGCAATGTTGTTCCAAGTGAAGGGGACACATGGCTGGATTAGCTCAGTGCAGGTGAGGGTGCTTTGTGGTGGCAGCGGTGCAGAGCCCGGTGTCCACAACAAGCGCCTGGCTGGGGTGACACACCACCCTTTCAGATTGGAATGCGGCAGGGAGGCAGTGGGGCACAGGGGTCAGGACTTGCAGACACAGAGAAGCTTCTGGAGGCTGACGTTGGGGCGGGGTGGGTGGGCACAGCTGGCCCACGCATGGCCCTGCAGCCCTTGGCTTTGTCCGGAGATGCTCCGGGGCTGTGCCACACTGAGGGGTGATTTCAGGAAGTAGGCTCCGTGTCCTTGAGTGAGTGTCCTGGGACTGCTGTGACGAAGCCCGTGATTGGGCGGCTTTGCACAGCAGAGCGTCACATCTTACATTCCGGAGGCCAAGGCCTGCAGGCAGGGTCTGGGGTCCGTGCTCTGTGCCCCGGAGTCTGCAGCACCCCCTGCGCCTCTTCCGGCTCCTGGTGCAGGGGTGGAGCCCTCACCGTGGTCCCCGCCTCTACACGGGCGCCTTCCTCTCATCCCCATTGCAGGGATATGGGCCATCATGGAGCAGAACGCCTCACCTTAGCCACCTACATCCGCAAGAACTGTGTCCAAACAAGGCAGCTTCGCGAGGGACGTTAGAGCAGCTGTTGTTCAGTGCTAGTGTGGCCTCTTGGAGAGGGAGGGGAGGGACTTGAAAGGTTGACTGTGCCCATGAGTTCTGATGTCGGGAAGTGACCCCAGCTCTGCCCTTCAGGACGAGGTGACCCTACCTTGGGCACAGTGACCACGGTGAACGGACAGGTGGGTGTCTGCTGGATTGAGGGCGTGTTCTGAGGATTAGAGCACCTGGCCTGCGGCAGGGGTCAGGGCGTCAGTTCAGGCCACTGTGCCCACCTCGGACTGCCAGGTGCACCCTCGGTACCGGGTCCAGGCGGGGAGGACTTAGCATTCAGTCCGGCGGGGCTGTGATTGTTCCTCGTACAAGGATTCAGTGTACCCCAGTGAGCTAGTATTGTAAACAGATCAGAACTGGATTCTCAAAATGCAGTCCATGTTCTTTGGTGCAAACGGATCAGAAATGCGTCAGATGCATGGAGGAGACCCCAGCCTCCACCTGGGGGGCTTGTGCGCACCCTGCATTTGTTTTGTGCTTCGCTTTCCCCATGGGGCCTTTTTTTCAGCTGGATATTTTTTAATGAGGTTTTTGAGGTGTCAGTTACCGCCTTTAACATTATCCGCTGTAAGCGTGCAGACTGATGATGACAGTGGCCCTGTGGAGTCGGGCAGCCACCCTGGCAACTGGGGTTGGGGACTTCCCTTCCTCCCCCAGGGCTTCTGCCGATGCCATTTTAATCCAAGCCTCCTCCTCCCGAGGCCGAGACCCTGCAGCCGCCCCTGCGGTTTGCGTGGCCTGGCTGACCCTCCGCCTGCGCTTCTCTGCTGCCCTGCTCTCCTTGCCCATCTGTCCCCACACCCGTGTCCCCTGTTCCCCTGAGCGTGTGCGTTGCGGGTTACGTCCAAGATTGGTGCGGATCTGTCTTCCTGTACAGCAGATGCTCAGCCTGGGGCAGGAGCTGGGGGAGATACGGGGGAAGAAGGAGGTGGAGCCAGGGACCCGGGCCCAGCCTGACGGCTGTGACCTAGATGGGCAACACCCAGGAGCTTAGAGTGGAGCTGAGGTGTGACCTGCGGTTGATGTCAGTGTGGCTCCTCTTCAGTAATAAGTCCCCAAAGATAGGAGCCCTGTGTCGGATTCAGTCACCCATGGAACAGTCAATGGCCGCACAAGTGCTTTGCTTAATTCAACTTCAAAGGCCAGTGGGGTAGAACCTTTACCTCTGACTGCCTTGGAGGTTCACCATGCTCCTGGCCGACTCCTGCCCATCGAGGCCCTCTGTAAACATGAGTGGGACCTCTTTGCACTGGGCTTGGTACTAGGGTGATCAAAGATGGATCAGGTTTGTGCTCTGTCTTCTTCAAGGAGTGAGACATGTGAATCACTTTAGCATGCCACCAATATTTACATACTAGAGTATCATCTAAGAGAAACTAGTGGAATCAACAACTACTGACAATAATAAGAAATTTTAGCCATGATGATGAGTGTCTGATCAATTAAGGACGTCAACAATGTGTTTCTCTGCACCAGAAATAACCAGATAGGAAATACAATAATAAAAATTATTATATTACAATTATTGCAAAACTATAAGGTATCTGGGGAACATTTAATACCACATGACACTTCTGTGGAGAACACATAGACATGAAATGATGGATATAGTAACTGATATAAGTAAATGCAAATTAATCTTTGCTATGGATTGGATAACATTTTTTGCGGGGTGCAAGGTCTCACCATGTAGTGTGTGCTGACCTTGAACTTCAACAATTCTTCTACCTTAGCCCCCCGAGTGCTGGGATTACAGGCAAGTGACACCACACCTGGCCGGGTAACTGAATTGTAAAAAAGACTATTTTCTTAAAGTTATAAATACAACACAAGACCAGTCCCATTTTTAGTTGAATTTTTCTAGTAACTTTATAAAATCACTACAAATTTTGTTTGGATTCTAGAAGAACTCGGAAAAAGAAGAACAAGAGAAGGGATATGTCTCACTAGATATCAGGACATTTTTTTTTTTTTTTTTTTTTTTTTTTTTGGTACCGGGAATCAGACTCAGGACCTCGGGCTTGCCAGGCAGGTGCTGTGCCACTGAGCAGCACCCCCGGCCCTGGTATCAGGACATTCTAGGAAGAGGTAGGAATAAAAGCAGTAACGTATTTTTGAAGGAGAAAAAGGATGACAGAGAGAAGATAGCTCCGATGCCTGCACACACGGGAATGTAGCACCTCCCTGAGTAACAGAAGAGAATGCAAGTGGATGTCTTTGTAATAGAGAATGGAGAGGAAATCTTTAAATAAAACCCCAAATGCCATAACAAAAAATGATTGATGAATTTAGCAGGACCACAATAAAGAAATGTTTCACCTTGGTTAGGGGATGATACCTAAAATGTCTAAAACCATAAAGGAGATTATAGGAGGAAGCATTGCAATTAATCAGAAAGGGTGAGAACCCAGAGAGAAAAAAGAGCAAAGGGTACGAGGAGCAATTTACAGAAGGAGAGACTTCAAAGACTTGCAAAAAACAAGAGTTGTTGAAGTCATTAGTAATTAAAGAATTGCAAATTAAAAAACACCGTCACTTGCGCCCATTAACGCCCTCACTTTACACCCATTAGACTTGCAAATACCTGAAAACCGTGGAGATGCTGCTGTCTGGGCTTGGATCCGCTCACACCTGGCTGAGGGGGCGCAGACCGGTGTGATCCTTCTCCCCAGCCCGCTGGCAGGGTTCGGGGAGCAAGACGTCCACACACCTGTGGCCCCGCAGCTGTGCTCCTGGGGTAGATTTGACAGCAACGCCCGGAAGGCTCCGTGTAACCTGCCCGAAGGCGCTCATCACAGCACTCGCTTTCACATTTATTTTTATTAGTGTTTGTTTATGACACATGATAATTGCACTCATTTTTGGAAATTGGCACTTAAGCATATTACATCTTGATCATTTTTACTCTTTCCCCCTCTTCCTTTCCCTCGGCCCTCTCTCCGGATCCTCTCCTCATCTCCAGTCTATCTCCCAGTTTCCTGCCATCTCTCCTTTACTTTATCCTTTACATTATTTCTATTTTGGGATCCTCATATAAGAGAAACAGTGCAATATTTCATCTGTGTCTGATTGATTTCACTTAGTGTTATGGTCTCAAGATCCACCCATCGTCTTTCAAATGCCTCAAGTTTATCCTTCTTTGTGGCACAGTAGTGCTCCATCGTGTATAAATACCATGCTTTCTGCATCCACTCCTCTGTAGATGGAGAGACAGGCAGCGTCCAAGATTTACCCATCGTGAGCTGTGCTGCTGTGAACAGGGGTGTGCATGGAGCACTGCGCTATGACGTCTTTGCTCTTTCAGAAGGTGCCTAGAAGGGGAACGGCTGGGTCAGATGGAATTTCTAGCTTCAGTGGTTGCGGAATCGCCACACTGATGTCCGTAGTGGTCGTGCTAGCTTGCATTCCCGCCAGCCGTGCAGAAGCTCCTCCCCACCCCCACCCCCACCCCGCCGCAGCCTGGCCGGCGTTGGTCCGTTTTGTGTCCCGGCTGATGGCCATTCTGACGAGTGCATCTGCTTCCTGGCTGTGGGAAAGAGCAGCGACCCCTGCCAACCTCCTGCCTGGCCGCTGCAGCCTCGGAGGCGGCTGACCCAAAGCACTGAGCCCTCAGAACCCTGCGAGCCGGACAAGCTCCCCTTACCCCGCTCGGCTGCAGCGTGAGGCGCTGTGTCCCGCTGCCAGGAGAGCCCGGCACCGGTCTTCTTTACAGTAGGAAAAGGCCGCCGCGATAACTGCAAGCATCGGGGAAAGGGCCGGGGTGTGGTCCCGGGGCTGGTCACCGTCACCGTACAGTTTAAGCGGACGGTAAATGCTTAAATTTTAAAGTGCATTCCTTGCCACAGATCCCTGCCTTTGGACACACTCACCCCCTGGTTCTCAGCGCTTTTGGAAGCCGCCCAGGAGTCCTCTCTGCTGAGTGTCAGGGGTTGTGCTTTCCTGGGTGCCTCAGTGTCCTGAATCCATTCCAAACGTTTGCCTTGCAGGGTCGTTTAGACTTTGGGAAGAGCCAGCAGTCTCCTCGGATCTGGTGAACGAGGCGGAGGAGGACACAGCAGCCTGTGTTCGCCAGCCGCCTTTCTGTTGGCTGTCACTCGGCGGCTGTATTTACCGTATTTTTGATCCCACCTCATAAGACGCTTATGAAAGGGGACTTGCAGAACTAGTCCAGCAAGGGGCAAGAACAGCGGGCTAAGTGTGTCCTCAGCAAAGGGGAACATTCGTGTGCCTTTTGCTGTGACGATGTTTTATTTAAACACTCACTGTACAGTTTGATCACCTGCTGAAAATGGGTCTATGTCTTGTAGACCTGTGGCCCGGATGCTGTTCCCCCCGCTGCACCTGTGAACCCCACGGCCTTCAGTGCTGTCCCCAGGAAGCCTCCCCTGTGCACTCCGAGCAGACCCCTCCCTCCCCTGCAGATGAGGGCCGTCCTCTGGGTGTCCCGGCTGGGGGGCACCTCCTGCTCCCAGCAATCCCCTCATGGACAGTGCTCGGGTACAGGGGTCTCTGTTTTCAGTGCCGCACATCTACTAGCCTTTTTCCTTTAGTTTTTCCTGACTTGTTGATGGGCTCAATTGTGCATTTTTTTTTTTTAAGATCCATTCTTCGCATTGGGTGAGTTGGAGCAGTGGTTTTCGGAACACCTCTCTGGATGTCACCAAGCAAATATGCATGGTGCCTGCAAGTCCAGTTGGCTCTAACCAGGTGTCCTCGTGGCAGAGCCAGTGACTGACCACACTGGTCCTAGAATGCGATCACCAGGACTGACACCTGCACCTAAGCTGTCGACAGTGTCACCTCGGGGTCCAGGTCTTCATCCCGTAGGAACCGCCACGAGAGGGCTGTGCAGCCTACACCTGCACACCTGGAGGCAAGGACTCGTGTCTGCACAGTTGAGGGTCAGCTGGCTTGGTGCTGGTGTCCCTCAGGTGGTGACACACAGAGCTGGTGGCCGTCTGGCACTGGCTGCTGCAGACCTGATCAGCTGTACGTCGGTGCCTCATCCACCCCTGCTCCCACTGAGACGTCTGTGTGGTGTGTCCAGAGCTCCCAGGCTACCTAAGCAGGTAGCCGGGCCCCCTCCCACTTCTCAGAGGGAGGTGCGCCCCAGTGGGACAGGATGTGGAGCCATGGATGACGCCTTAGGCTGACCTGGAACTGACTCTCGCGGTCATCATGGGTTTGCGTCCACCGGACAGAGCTGTTGGGGGGCCCCTGCTCCTAATCCTGCCAGCCAGGACATCGCGGGCGGTGTGTGAGGCAGAGGGACCGAACGCTTCCCCTTGGCCTCTGAACAACCTTGGGGTGCATGTGGAGGAGAGGCTGTCTGGACAGCACCTCATCACAAACAATCACAGAAGCAGACATCACAGAACTGGGCTCTGGGGGAACGGGGCTGCCGGCTCTGGGCTGGAAGCCGGGTCAGCGTTCACACACTTCCCGTCTGCTGGACCAGCTTCTCCCATCTCTCTGGATCCTGCAGGGGCGACCTCAGCCAGATCCTACGAAGCCCCTTACTGTTTGTCTCCCCAGGGATGCTGGGCCAGGCTGGGAGGCCCCGGAGGTCCTGGGGGACACAAGGGCCGGGAATGCGGGGAGCCCAGGGCTTGCATCTGGCCTCCCCAGCTCACACTCCCCTGTGCCTCCTGCAGCTCCGGTTCCCCAATGTCTGCTCAGCTCTCCCCAGCCTGGGGCGCTCTTGGCACTTGCGAGGCCGTGCTGAGGTCTGGAGGGGACCTTCCACCGTGGAGGCTGGCTCGTCCCTCACCCCCTTGTCCGCCTCGTCTCCTTCCGGGGACAGGCCAGCCTCCACCGACGCTTTGCCTATCTGTCTCCAGGGCTCAGCAAGTGCTGGTCTCTCAGCAAGGCTGCTGTCCTCCCAGCCCCGCCTTGGGGTGGGGGGTCCTGCTGGCCTTTGGACCTGGATAACACACAGGCTAGGTGTACCTGCCCCAGACCCCTGGTCCCGACCCCAAGCACCCGCTCCTCTGAGGATCCTCTCCCAGTTGGATCTCCGTAACCGGTGCTCATCAGGGCCCCAGCCCGGCCCTGGGACCTGCTCCAGGCTGTGACCGTCCAGGTGCTTCCTTGGGACCCGCGAGGCCCTGTGGTTACCTACACAGCTCGCTGTGGCTGGGTTGGGTACGCCGGTTTCCTGCAACAGCAAACAAAACACAAATCTGGCTGCTGAAATCAAGGTTCACGGGTCACATTATGGGATGTGGGTTGGGGGACGGGGTCGGAAACCCCTAAGTTCAGGCGTGCACAGGGCTGGTTCCTTCCGAAGGCCGCCCACAGACCGAGGCCTGGCTCTTCCCTCATGTCACCACCTTTGCCCCTGTCCCCGTCCTCCCTCTTTGACCTTCAGACGCCCTTGGGCCATGGCATCATCCAGTTTAAACCCTGGCTCAAGAATGGCAACTTCACACATCTGCCACAGGGGTGGCCTGGTGTCCCTTAGGGTGTCCTTGGAGGAGCATGTGTGTTGCGGGGCTGGGCTTGTGCTGTCCTGACCCCACGCTGGCCTCTGAGGGGTGGTGCTCACAGTGGGTCACTCCCACTGGGCTGCAACCCCGCCGCCACTACTGGTCTCAGCCACCATTTGTGCATCTTTCCAGACTTGTCCTGATCCGTGAGAATCCAGCAGTCCCCAGGCCACCCTGAGTCACTGGTCCGAGACATTTGGGAAGCCCTAACTCGGGTGAGCTTGCACTCACCGGGAAGTGTACACTCAGTGCTGCGCAAATCCCCTCCGCCCCACGCTGCCCAGGGCCACGGGTCATCACCAGCAGACCCCACCGTGCTGCCCACGCGGCCCTGGCCCCAGAGGTGCCCCGTGCTCCCCACCCTGCCCTGGAGCCTCCCGCAGGAGGCAATGTGCTTTCTCCTTGTTCTTTTTCAGTAAAAATTACAGGAAATAGACTGCTTTTCCTCCCTTACTGAAATGGAAAACAAAAACAAAAAAAAGGTCAAAAGAACCCACACGAATAGAATCTTAGACGGCCAAGCGGGCAATCTGGGCTCATTTGGGCAAATTCCTGATTTGCAGGCCCGGGCGGCCGGCTCCCTGCCTGGGCCTCTGCCGTGGCAGCCCGCTGGTCCCCTGTGGGACACGGAAGTGGCCTGGTGACCCCAGCGGGAGCTGAGGCTTTTGAGGTCTCAGCTCTGGCTTCATCCAGCATCTAGCATAGTGGGCAAGGAGAGAGAGCGCTGGTGAGAAGTAAAAAAGACAAGAGAGAAAGTGAGCTGTAGGGTGGGTCCAGCGGTTATTTTTGCACGGTTCTCATTTCTGGGGCTGCAGACGGGAAGACACCAGTGGACAGACAGACGGACCACGTGGCCTCACAGCTGGCAGCAGCACCCCGTGTCCCAGGACCAGGCTCCTGGGCAGGGCCGTCTCCCACGGAACGGGGAGAGAATCCCGTCACATGCGCAGCTCCGTTATCCCCGAGGTGCCTCAGTGTCCCCATCTGTCCCGCCTGGACAGGCTCTGGGGAGCACAGTGAGTCCCAGGGCCCCTGCGGTCCCCCTCCCGCTGGCTTCTCTCTCTTCTCAGGGCACCCATCCCCAGCTCCTTCTCCTTCTGTCTCTGCCTTGGCTGGGTCTCGCAGTCTCCCAGGCCCGAGGTGACCAGTGAGGCCGTGCGGGGGCTCAGTTCCTGCTGGCCGGAGGAGTGGACCTCAGCATCGCGAGTCAGGGCCATGGAGCTCACTTCCTGTGCCCACAAAGCCTTTAAGCATCAGAGAGCCACAGTTCATGGGACTGCAGTCTGAGCTTCTGGCGTGCAGGAGACCCCAGAGCACAGGAACCCCGTTTCTGACCCCTCAGAGCGCCCACCTGTGCGGGCCCTGCCTGGGCCGGGGGGTCTCTTGGGGCGGTGGGGGCTTTCTTCTCCAGCACGGCCCCGCCCTGCCTCGTGGCTGTTGGAGAGGCGTGCACAGGGCGGGAGGAGACTGCGCCTTCTCGGCCCCAGCCCTTTTCCTGTTCTCTTCTCCTGAGGATCCACGCGGCTGATGGGGTGGCCCTGCCAGGGCGCCTGCAGCACCAAGGGCGGCCCAGGGCTCTTGGCCAGGGGCTCTGCAAACACCCAAGCGCTCGGAGCCAAGGCGACAGAGCAGCCGATTACAGGGTCCAGGCGCCCCTTGGCGGCTGCTGCCTCCCTGAGAAGCGGTCCGTGTGGGGTCCAGGTGAACCGCGCCTGTGGTCCCTGCCCAGGCTCAGCGGAGCCTTGGCCTTGGCGGCTGGAGCTGGCTGGGCCGGGCACCTCCAGATGGAGGTGCTGCAGAAGCCAGCTGTGCCCCGCCCGCTCAGGGGTGCCTGAAGACGGAGCTGAGCAGGGGCGTGCGTGGGGCTGCAGGCGCGGGGGGCTTCTCGGGCTGGGGCGGGTGCCCTGCAGGTCCCGGAGGAGGGGAGGGTGGCGTGCTGCAAAGAAGGCGGACGGAGCTGGGGTGTGAGTGTGGGTGCAGATGCCCACGCTGACCCTCACGGGGTCTCAGGCTGACGCTCTCCCATTGCACTGTGGGTATGCAGATGCCCTCGGTTTCCCCCACAGGCAGAATCTCAGCTGCATAACTTAGCCCCCGCCTCAGGGAAAGGTAAGACTCAATGAATCTTGGGAGCATGGGGGCTTTGAAGAATGGGGTGCCTGGTGGTGAGGTGTTTTTGCTTCTGAAGGGTTTTCTCATCTTAAGACCAAAGGCTTCTGACTTTGGCACCACTCAGCAGGGGGGCCTTGCTTTACAGGGGATGGAAATTAGAACCAAGGCAGAAGCTGGGTGTGGTGGTCTATGTCTATGATCCCAGAGCTCTAGGAGGCTGAGGGAGGAGGGCCCCAAATTCCAGCCCAACCTGGACCACCTGGTGAGACCCTGTCTCAAAAGAAAAATAAACAGTGCTCAGTGTGAAGTCCTGTCTTCAGTCCCCGTGGACAACGGACTGGAGTGGGTGTGTCCTACCTTACCCCAGGACCTCTGGACAGAGGGTCATCTGGGAAAAGTGTCTTCCCAGGTGTAGTACCATTGAGGTTCGTGTAATGAGGAGATGAACAGTCGTCCAGGTGGCACTGGGCCCAGGGACAGCATCTCCTTAGAGGAAGGCAGACGGAGACACAGGAGGTGGAAGAGGAGGGAGCGTGGGGATCCAAGCAGGCTTCGGAGCGAGGCGGCCACCGCCCGGGCCCCAGCAGCCACCAAGGCTCCCCTGTGTGTTTCAAGGCAGCATGGCCTAGCCAGCCCCAGGATCTTGGCTTCCAGGCCGATGGCTGTGAGCAGACCTCCGCTGCTTCCGTCCACCCCGTTAGGGGTGATCTGTTAGGGTAACCCCAGCAAGCAGACCCACTGCGGAGGGCACAGGGGTCCCCATGAGCACAGCCAGCTGGGTCAGAACGTCACCCTGCACCAGGATCTTCTTGCTCGGGCAGATCAGGGCAGGAATGTGAGCTTTGCCTGGTATTGTGGTCACCGGGCAACCGAGCAAACGCAGCAGCTGAAAATAACACTGGCTGATGATGTCCCATCCTGCAGGGGCACGGACTCAGCCAGCCCGCAGCTCAGGACGGCCCGCGCTGGAGATCTGGGTGTCAGCCAGGCTGGGCGCTTTGCTGGAGCTTGGCTTTTCGGAGCTCAGGAGGCTGCGGCTCTTGGACCCTGCAGCTCCCCACCAGACCAACAGCGCCTGCGAACCCAGCGGCTGACCTGGGTCTCTGCTCGGCTGGCTGTCGCTGGGGAGCTGCTCTCCACTCCAGGAGGCCCCGTGTGACCGGCCTGTGGCTCCTTCACAACCCAGCAGCTTCCGTCACGGCCAGCAGGAGGACACCTCTGTCTCTGCTGGGGCTGGAACCCAGGACTCCACACACGTTGAGCGAGGGCCCTAGCGTGGGGTCAACCCCAGCTCCTGGCGCAGGGAAATCCACCTTCGGGGGACTTCTGCCTGTCTGGTTAGGCCACACCCACCCGGGTGATCTCCTTTTTGATTTCCTCAAAGTCAACTACTGATTGGGGTCATAACCACAGTTTCAAAATCTCTTCCTCATTGCCTGATAGAGCAACTGCCATGAGACGAAGCCCCACTGCGTTAGCCATGGGCCTTTGGTCTACCATGTTGGGGCAGGAACTGGCACAGGAGTGGGGCTCACACGGCGCTCACCTTCAGGCCATCATCCTTGTGGTGTCCCTTCCTTCCCAGCTCTGCTCTTCACATGCTTTCCATTTTTCCTCGTTCACTTCCATCCTCCCTTAGAGTCCCACAGCCGTGATACCACTGGGCTCTTTGCTTGCTGTAGAAGAGAGCACCGCTGTCCCTGAGGCCCTGCCACCTAGATTTTTGAAGACTGAAACAGAGACGCTCAAAGGGCTGGCACTCGAATCGTCACAGGAGCGGCCCATCACCGAGGACAGCTGCTGTGGGATTCGTTCTCTGCTCACCGGACACTGGACGAGGTCTGGGAGGGACACGGGCGTCCAGAGCAGGGACAGCAGCACTTTGGATTACTGCTGGTCAGGAGCTCTGAGTCGTCCTCATCTAAAGGGAGGCAGTGTGGAAACAGCCAGTGAAAAGAGCTATTGTTCCCCTGCTGCCTCCCGTGCTGTGCTTCTAGGAGGGGAAGAGTGATGGTCTCTCCCCTTGTAAGGTAGCTACAAAAGATGGTGCAAGTGTAAGAAAATAAAACTTCAAACTTGCTGTGCTAATAGATGCTAATGATATGTTGACAGTCTTATGAAAAGGTCAAGAATGAGTAACTCAGGTAAGGACCTAATTGATAATATCATAAATTTCCTAGCAACTTCTACTTTGCACTTATTTATTTGCCAAAACAGTTAGCAATTTTTGACCAGTTATGAAGTCAAACATAAATACCATAGGCATGCTTGATAATTTTGGAGCAAACAGGACTCTATTCTTGAGGTGCAGGGGGATTAAGAATGCCACACGCAGACTCAAACCTCAGTCCTGGTCGAGCCCACCTGGGTGCCTGAGGGACAGACCCCTCCCCGTGCACGACACTTGGGTCTTGGGCTTTGGCCTGTGCTTCAGGAACCCTGAGCCCTGGTGATCTGGGGCTGCTTTTCCTTAGAACATGGAATGCCTGTGTCCTCTGGCCTCGGTGTTTGGAAGCAGAAGAACTGGCTGCTTAGACCCCTTCCCTAGATCTTATGGCCTAGCCAATGCCCTACAGAGGGACCGACCCTGGGGAGAGCGTGAGAGGGAAAAGAGGTGTTTCCATGAAAGTCACCAATTCCATCTACACAGCCATCACCTGCCACGCATAATCCATCAGTTCATTTTTTCAGTCATCTATCCATTCCTCCACTGTCCACCCATCCATCAGCCCATCACCCATCCTTCCAATCCTCCAACCAACCATCCATCACTCATCCATTCATCCATAATTCAGGATGAGGCAGGAGGATTGTTCTAAGTTTGAGGGCAGACTGGGCTACCTAGATGTTCGAAATCAGCCCAAACTATGTATCTAGATGCTGTCTCAAAAAACCAAAGCCAAACACACACACACACACACACACACACACATACACACACACTCTTGATGGTTTAAAATAACAGAATTTGGTTCTCTGTGTGCTTGATGTCACAAGTCCACAGTCCAGGTGTTTTCAGAGTTGGCTCCTGGGGGAAGCTCCGAGAAGCAGCCTTCTCCCCACTCTTCCAGCCTCTGGTGGCTCCAGAAAGTCCTCGAGGGCTCATTCTTCCACGTCTGGCTCCCCAGGACCTTCTCTGAGCCTTAGCCTCCCTCTGCCTTTCCTCTCCACAGCCACCACCTCTAGATACTGGGCCCAGCCTCAGTAGGACGGCCTCCTCTCGAGGTCCGTAGTTCAGTGCACTGGCAAAGGCTCGTTTTCCCAATAACGCCACCCTCACTGGCTCTGGGCGAGGGTGTGGGCGCACATCTGCAGGGGTGCTACTCCACACATGCTCACAGCTTTCGTATTCTGTGTCTGATCACTCATATGTCTCTCTCACAGGTGTGCGCTTAGGTGGAAGTACTTCCTAATTCTAAGGCAGTGCGAGTGTAAAGCAACGAGGCTCATGTTTCTGTTAGCAGCTTCTGGGATGGTAGCTGAGGACCTTGGACTGGGAGCTTCACTTTCGGAGCCTTCTGAGATGCAAGGGACTGTGACTCTGCTTGTCACAGGAATCCTGTCACCAGCAGAAGCGGCTGGGCTGCACTGATTTCCCACCCCCTGCAAGACAGGACAGGGTCAGTTTGAACAGACTGGTAGCCGAGGCCTCGGGCCGGGGCAGGCGGGACCCATGTCAGTGCCTGGGTCATCCCAGGGTCCCTGAGGGCCTCTGCCATTCATATCTTAATAAACACTTGCCTGTAGCATTGGGAGCCAGAAGCTTTGCTGGATCTTCGATGCTGGAGTGAATTCAAGACACTCCAAGCAGTCATTTGGCAACCGCGGCTTCTCTTCCCAACCTTCAGATTCGGGAAGGCTGATCCTTGGTTGTTATGATGTCCAGTGCTCTGGGGACAAGTGCCAGAGCACATGAGGTCCCCGGCAGGTCAGCTCTGAGGCCCCCAGGAGAGCTGAGGTCACAGAGAGGAAGGAAGCGGCACAGAACTGCAGGGAAGTGTGTGCTGTTTTGGAAAGCGATGTGTTTATGGGAAAGCAACATCATAAACTGCAGAAATAAAGTGACACAAAAACACTTGGAAGCATGAGAACCAGACTGTGTAAATCAGGTGCGTGTGTGGTGTGTGTGTGTGCAGAATTTGGCGAAAGCAATAACTATCTCATGTAAAATTACTGTTGTCATTTAAAACAGAGGATCACTGTAGCTCAGAATATCCCTTGAAGAGAGGGATTTAAACATTGCCTGAAGATTGACTTAATGTAATGTTTTAGTGACATGGAAAAGTAATTGACCGTGTTTTAGTAAAATCAGATTAGAAAAATCAATGCCACTTAATGCATGCTTCCTACTCAATCCACCTAGCCTCGTTGCCTACAGAGATGGAAAGAAAATGTGGTTCTTGGTGAAAGGAAAAGCTTTGCACACGAAGAAAAAGGAAAAAAAAAAAAAAAGCAACTGAAAGACAAGTGATTTCCTAGAGGAGAGGTCACCCGTGCAACTCAGAATGATTTGACTGGATTTCACCTTCAGAATTCTGTGTCGGGGAGCAGAGCCTGAAGAGTCTCCCAGACACGCAGAGAGAGCGGCCGGCAGGTCCGGCGGTCAGAGGTGGCTGCTCTGTGCCCGCTCGCGGCCGCGTCACACCGAGGTGCGCAGGGAGCAGCACACGCGCCAGCTCCATCCGAGGAACTCAGAGGAGAAATAAATGAAAGGGCAAGTGAAAGGCGGACCGCAGGAAACAGGCAGACGGACCTGGTGCCAACGGGAAGGGGACCGGGCCGGGGAGAGAGCAGACGGAAGGGAATGAGGGGTATGAGGTCCGCACGCCGCCGCCGCCCACCAGGGGTGTAACCGGCACACGCTGCCTAAGACAAATCAAACAAAGGATTCAATTTTTAAAAACCGGGCCGAGCAAATAAAACACAGTCATCTGAACTCTGCCTGGGCGTCTGCCCTCGTATCTGTCGTGCCATTCAGTGTACGGAAAAAACTGGTTTCCAGTATAAGTGGCCTTCTCTCTGGCGTGCGGACGCCCGGCACGTGTGTGTGTGTGTACACACGTGTGTAACCGAGGCACAGCGGGGACGCGGGGCCTGCCGGGGTGGGCAGCGCCCCTCCTGTTGGGTTCCGCCGAGTCACACCTGTCACCGTGTCCAGGCTCGCTCCCTGAGCTCCACCTACGGACCGGGCTTTCGGTTCCCAGGTGCTGTCTGCTGGGTCACCGTGGCCCTCAACAGCAGACGCGCCCTTCAAAATTTTGAAGCAAACTGCAGCCGAAGCTCCGTACCCACCTGTGACAGGAGGTGGAGGGAGTTTGAGGCTGTTAAGTCCAAAGTCGATGCCTGTTCAATACTTAAATAACACTTGCAGATTTTAAAAGAAAAACGTGCTTCTGATTGTTTTGGATATTGATAAGGGCGGAGAAATTCTTGTGGTAAACAAGTTTAAAATAAAAACTAAGCCAGCCATGGTGGTGTGTGTGCCTGGAATCCCAGGGCCCTGGGAGGTTGAGGCAGTGAGGATTGCAAATTTGAGCCCAGCCTGAGGCAACTTAGTGAAACCCTGTCTCAGAAAAGGGCCAGGGAGGTAGCACAGTGTGAAGGTCCTGGATTCAAGCCCCAGCACCACATGCATGCAAAATTAATGAATTAAAGAATTAATACATAAAAATGAAAGCGTTATACACCGAAGAATGCGAAGAATGAACTACGGTGCCTATTAAGGTGCCTTTTAAATAAGTTAGGCTTAGGATATTTGAAAATTGCTGCTTGCTGAATTGGTACTCTGCAAGTTTTCCAAAGAAATGCCTCCGCACTTCAGTGGGCTTTTTGGCTCCAGTTTGTGCTCAGCACATTTCAATCACATTGAGAAACTACCGGGACTCTCTGGCAAGCACGTTTATAAATTTTTACAGTGCAAGTGGCATTTGAAGGAGGAATCTTTTACATTACACAGATGCATAATTAGATTTGGTTCAGTGACATCTCATTGATTTTTTATAGACAACTCCATGACACACTTCAAAGTTTCCATGTGGCAAGACACAAGTACATCAGAGCACAGAAGACCAGAGGGCACCACGTGACAGGAAGCCACCCACAAGAGACCACAGTGGGCAGCGTGCACGGAGACCTGGAGGAGTCCCGACAGTGCAGAGACACACGAGATGCGCCGACACGCCAGGCACCGACGTTTATTGGCTGCAAAGTCTCGCTTTCTGTATCATTGTCATTCCCATCAGGGCGGCGCCTGCGGGAAATTCGACTCAGGCACTCGCCATCGCCCGCCCAGTGGTAAGCTATTTCATTTATGGCACATGCGTTCCACTTCTCACCTTTTGAGGGTTACATTTACAGGGTAACTTTGGAAAGAGAACACACCAGCACCTCAGGGTGAATGGCGGGGAGTATCTGAAAGTTGAAAGGAACCTCCCGTTTTTTAACCCCACGGGTGCCCTACCGCAGTCCCAAGGGCAACTGCGTTTGTGGGGTGAAATCACGCTGGCAGAGAAGGCGGGCAGGAGTGAGGCCAAACACATCAGGTTACAGCAGTTGCTGTTACGGCTCGATCCATTTTGTTGCCAGTGATTGCCCAAGGTCTAGAGCTACAGCAGGACTGCGTGTCTACACAGCAGGACAGGTTTAACCCTGCAAGCGCAACAGGGTGGTGCCTGGGGTGCAGGCCCTGCTCCATCATTCTATAGCATCTCACTGACCCCAGGGATGCTCTGGAGCTTGGCTCTCTCAGTCCACGCCGCTGTTTGCCTGGCCCTGCTGCAACCTTGAAATGACAGTGCTTCCCTTTGATCCA
The DNA here is from genome assembly GCA_004363535.1 of Dasyprocta punctata. Taxonomy (NCBI): domain Eukaryota; kingdom Metazoa; phylum Chordata; class Mammalia; order Rodentia; family Dasyproctidae; genus Dasyprocta; species Dasyprocta punctata. The sequence goes on from RJWM01014915.1 coordinate 41,081, forward strand.
CACTCTCTTCAAATACTCTGCTCTATGTCTGGCAGCGTGCTGGGCTCCTGTGTCTCTTCCGGAAGCAGGCGAGCACTGCCTACTGCCTTCCTGAAGGCCAGCACCATTCAGCTGGATTTTCTAGTGCATCAGCCATGTTCTGTGGTCAGATGTGCCCTGAGGCTGAATGATGTGCGACACTAGGTGAGCCGAAGGCCAAAAAATTAGAAAAATGAGGCGGACCATAGCACAAAACTAAGGAGCAGAGCTGGGTATTATTTTGATGTTTTTTGGAGACAAAGTTAAAAGGTACTAACTGTGATCCCAGGGGCTGACTCTGAGCCCATCGTGACAAGCTCCCAAAGCCGCCGCAGTGGGATCTCGTCCATCACTCCGCGTGCCTTTAGCCTGCAAGGAGTCACCTCGGTTGTGTCACAGACTGGAGGACTAGGGGCGCCTTGATGGGGAAGGGAAGAAGTGTGTGCTTGGGTATGGCCCAGGTGAACTCACAGTCCCATGGGCAGCATGAAGGAGGAACAGGGACGGCAAGACAGCCTGCTCAGCCTCTCTGGGCGAGGCCCCTTCGCTGTTGAGGGGTGCAGTTGGTTGCGTGGCCTCCCACAGGCACTGGTCTGTCCCTTGTAATAGCTAGGACACGAGTTCTGCGTCCATTCCATTACAGTTCTGCAAAGTCCATTACAGTCCTGCACACTGTTAGGAGAAAGCTAAACACAAGGTCTGCACTGGGCAGCTCTGAGGCCACGTAGGTTGCAGGGCGGCTGTGCTCACGGAAGCCCGCGCTGCTGGGAGATGTGGCAAAGGGTCCATGGCACCCCCTTCTAGTGAGGACCCAGGCCACGCCTTCCCGGGGCTCCCTCTGCTGCTCCCGTTTCTCCTCAGCCCTGCCTGGCTTGCCCCGACTTGCTCCGTAATATCTTCCTGCTTCGGAAGGGAGCTTGGACCTGCACGGTGTCAGTCATTTCTGAATGCCCCTGGCCGCTTGCTCTCCGGGGGTCTCTCTTATCTGAGGGCTTCCCACCTGGCGATGACATGCGATGAGATGCGTCCTAGAGCTCTGCTTTCTCTGTATCTACGAGGGGGAAGCTGGCTGCGCGGAGAGACAGGAATTGTGGTTGGTGGGGACTGGGGGCTGAACACAAGTGTCGCTGCAACACAACTGCACTGTTGCCGCTCAGAGCTCAGGCTGGGCAGGGAGCCCAGCACGCTCTATTTAAAGGCCGTTACCGGACACCATGAAAAGAACACATCGAGTCCCTGCAGTCATCCTGGGTCTCCAAAGCGCTCCCCCCAATCATCAGGGTTCATCTCACACCAAGCTGGTGAAAAGGTCACGAGCCGTGGGTGCTGAGGCTCGGACAGCAAAGTGACCTGCCGGGACCAAGCAGATGGATTCGGGGTTTGCATTTCCACCATGGAGCAGTTTCACTGGCCTATAGATTTTTTTTCTGTTAAAAAACTAAGGTTAAATTTTGATGGAATGAACAGGGAACTGGAAAGTTGAGTCTAAACACTGGCTTATCTGTGTATGGATTTTGGGGACTTTGAGCCTTGCTTTGTCATTGGGCCGACAGTCCTGCTGCTCATGCAAGACTTCCCGATGTGCCGCTCTCCTTTGGCCTGGGCTTGATTCGAGTTCCAGCTGAGAAGCGGGATGGTAAAGCGTGGATGTTTGCAGCACTCTCTGGGATCCCCATGCTGCTTGCCACTTGGCAGCAACTCGAGCCAGGCCACCGCTGGGCTCTACTTCGGGTGGCTCCTCCATGGGGTGGACTGAGGCTGGGGCCAAGGCGTGGACCCAGGACCCACTCCTAACAGAGTCACAGCAATAGCATTGTTTGAAACTATTTCTCTCTGCTTTGAAAACTTGAAATGCTTAGTAATTTCAGTGAAAAACGGCATTTGTTTTGCCTCAGAATTGATTTCTTCCATAAGTTTCTAACAACCCTAATGGAAAATACCATACTGAATAAATCAAATTCCAGGTGCACTAAAAAGCAGAGATGGACCTGAGTCTGTCCGGCTTGGGAGGTGGCAGTGACCCAGCCCTCTCGGGTGGCAACACTTCTGTCTCCCCCTGCATCTTCTAGATAGCCACCCGAAACCACCGTGCACCTTTCCCAACCAGCTACTAAATGAAATGAGGTGACCAAGCTTCATGTACGCATTTTTCTTCTATTGAAATCGTTACTTTTGATTGTATACTAGGAGAGGAAAATATCTGTAACTCAGTAAGCTCAAGTGGGCTCCCCAGGGAGAGGACCTACCTGGTCATCACTGGCCATGGTGTAATTCCATCAAACCACCAGCCCCAGGGTCCGGAGACCTTCTGCTGAGCCCCCGCCTCCAGGACGGAGAATTCCACTTGGGGATCGGGTGGAAATGCTTCCGCTCACTGGCGTTGAGTTTCAGGCTCTGCCCGCCCAGGGGGAACGTGAGCAGGTCGGGCGCTCTCCCAATACGGTCACCGCAGCCTGGCAGCCCAGCGGCATTAGTGTAACCGGGACAAGAAGGAAATGGAAAGAGGGGCCAGGGATGTAGCTCAGCAGCATAAGTGCCCGCCTGGCAAGCACAAGGTTCGCGAGTTTGATCCCTGATACCAAAAAAAAAAAAAAAAAAAGAAAGAAAGTGGAAGGAAATAATAAAGGGGAGGCTTGTGTGCTTGTCAGGCTGCTGGGAGGAGTTGAGCCCTGCCTTTAAGGTGAGGTCTATCCGATCCCTAAAATCCCTCGGACAAGTGACCGGCCCCCAGGAGCTGACACGTAATCAGGCAAGAAGCAACACAGCTGCACATCCGAGCTGGGCCTAGTCAGCTGCAAATGCTCTTAGATTCTACTCATCTTCCCGGCTGCTGCGCCAGGAAACTTTATTCTACTAGATTTTTACAAAGACCATGGGTTCCTAAGGGTCATCTCCTGGCCATGGAATGCCTTTCCTGGAGCGCGTGTTTTGGTGTTTTTGTAGTATTCAAAATATTAAAATGTTATGCAGCTGATCAAGTGTTATAAATGGAAGAGGAGCCCACAATGACCAAAATCTTGAGGCAGTGCATCAGGTATGCATGATTTTATTTAAAATGTGTCCAAGAAGATTTTCCGATCGGAATGAACATTTTACCTCTTTCCGCATGTTACTATAAACAGTACTTCCGCATTTCACGGGGTTTCTTAGAAAGTTCTAAGTAACAGAAGAGAAGAAATGAAACCGTGGGGAGATTAAATAACAGGAGGTTTACCACAGCCAGGGTGTTTGCATCGCAACCCCGGGAGGGGACACACAAGTCACTACTGGGTGAAGAAACAGGCCTGGTCATGCAAATCATCATACGATCACTTGGTATCCTTTGGCAGTTCTGGAATTCCCTGTCACGAGCACACAGAGTAGAGTGAGTCAGATGACCGCGGCGAATGGGAAAGGGTCTCTCGCTTTTGGTGGTTGGGAGAAGACAGGAAGACAGACGCACTGTGGTAGGAGAGCTTCCTAAGGTCTGGAAAGACCGGCCACAGCTCCGAGCCTGGGGTGCACGCAGCATTGGTGCCACTGCCCACCCCGGCAGCCACCTCAGCCCCTGTCTCCCATTGAATGGCACTGGATTATCTGTGAACAGCAGCATACCACAAAGTCAGCAGAGAGGACGCGTTTGGACCGAGTGGGCAGTTGTGGTCTTTAAATCATTAGAACCTGCCCAGGTTAAGTTTGTTTTCAGGAGCCAAAGTTCATAGCACAAATGAGGTCTAAATGTCGTCACAGCAGACCACAGGCCACAGAAAGAAGGACACGTCTTCACGTTACGCTGACCTGCTGGGGAGAGGGAAAGACGCCGAGCACGGGACTCGGGGGCCGGCAGCGCCCGGTGCTCCTGGGAAAGATGAATGCGCCGTGGACACGGAAACAGAGCCAGCCAGGGCCGTGGGCTTCGTGCTGGCTCCTTGGAGCTGCTGGCACGGGAAGAAGCTAAGGAGAGTGACGGGGCGGGCAGGCGAGCTGGGAAACGTCACCATTCCCACATCTGTGCTGGAGCCACTCAGAGATGCGCTCATTCACTGCTCATGGAAATAGGGTCCCGGGCGGCGTCTGCTCCCTCTCCGCAAACACAGCTGCTCCCCAATGACTGGCGCTCACGATGCAGTTCCGGCTGGAGTAGAAAAGGGTGGAGGATGTGCGGCAGTGGGCGATGTGTCGGGGTCGGAGTGTGCGGACGGGGCGGCCGGAGCGTCCCTTGCGCGGGGCGGACGTCAGCCATCCGAGACGGGCGGGGTGACCCAGCCGTATTTTTCGTGAGTCTTCACCAAACTCTTAAAGGTCGCTTCTGCCTCCTTGCGACTGAAGGACTTTTTTGATTTGCCAGCTTTCCTGCAGATGCGTCCCTGTGTGAGATGGAGAAAGAAACCAGGTCAGCGCTCAGCGGTTCTCGCGCCCGGCGTGTGTGTGGCACACGAGCAGTGACGTGGTGAAAACCGGCACCGTTAGACCGTGAGAAGTCCCTGCAAGCCCTCCCCTCGTGTCAAACCACCTCTCCTGTCATTCCCACCCCTTTCCGAGTAGCTCCTGAAGTCCTCTTTCCTGAGTGTCTTTATGACGTGGGATCAAAAATGCAGTGAATGCTGCTTCTGAGCGCCATCCAACAGCAAGGCAGGTTGGAGAAAGAGTGACGCCGTGTCCTCGTCCTCCTTATTCACTGGATCCGGCACTGTGTGACTTCTGGCTCTGCCCCAACGCCAAAACAACCACGAAAGGGAAACGTTTGGAATCAATTCAAGACGTTGAGGCAGGCAGAACATCGCAGCTAAAGACACTCGGGAAAGAGGACTCCAGAGCTGCTTTGGAAAATGATGAGAACAGTGGGGAAAGTGTGTTCAAAGTGAGGGAAAGGGTTTTGAGAGGGTTTCACGCAATGTGTCTCTCACTGTAATAATTTCTAAAAACTTAAGCACATCCTATTTTTCGATCACACTGTGGACACACGCAGTCACAGGAATATCTGATGCCCGGTCTTCTTTGGGGCGATGTGGGGCCCGACAGCCCTGGGACAGAACGGGGGTGGATAAGCCAGGGCCCGCAGCCCCACGGGGGTGCAGGGACACCTACCCTACCCTCTGTGCGCAGCTGCCCACGCCGGGGAGCGGGGCTGAGGGACCAGCTCTGTCACCAGAGTGGGACCTTGAGCCCAGCATGTTTTTCCGAGGGCAAAATAACCTCCTGCCTTCCACCCCTCCCTCAAATAATCCCTTTGTGTGGTGTTTGGTTTTCCGCTAGTGCGGGTGAGATGATTTATGACTTCACATTGCTGCTGATGTGACTGCACTGAAACAGTTCCATGCAACAAGGAAAACGCAGGGCAGAAGATAGAGAAGGTCTTCTTCCGCTCCAACTTCTGAGAGATGCGCGTTTCTATGTAAGGAGAGAGGCTGAATTGGAATACGAGCCATTAGCAACCACACACTGCCCTCTCCTCCAGCTCCTGGTCAGCCCCTACCCCTCAGGGATGGTGGTGTTTACGGGCCATTGCAGTGCTGTTTACTGTATGCCCAACCTCCAGGACATACGGGCACCTCGGACTAACTCTGCTTGTTGAGCACAAAACACTTTGAAGTTTGAAAACGATTATGAAATTTTGACCTTTTATCATCTGTTCCTTTTTTTCAAAGAATCTCTTTAGATATAACTCTGAATCCCTCTTTGATAGCTGTGAAGATAAATCTATATATACAAGTATATATTTCTGCATTCACATACCCATTTAAAAATCTAACTTTTCAGCACTTGAGAGGTTGAGGCAGAAGAACTGCTGTGAGTTTGGGGCCAACCTGGGCTACAAAGTGAATTCAAGGCCAGACTGAACTACATAGCAAGACCCTGTCTCAAAAAAAAAAAAAAAAAAAATCTAACTTTTAAAACCCAAGCTCGGGAACACTTGGCGTACTCTTATAATCCATGTCACTTCAGGGTCATCTCGTGTGTTTCACAGCCCAAGGTGGGCGGGGACAGGACGCACCCTGCAGTGACGAAGTGTGTGCTGGCAGGCTCGGGAGAGGGACTGTCCACCTGGGCTGGCACAGGGAGGCTGCCGACCACGAGAAGGAAGGACCCAGGCGACAGGCCGATGCGACGCCTGCACAGCCTGGGGGAGCTGGCCGATCGAGCTCCAGAAGGTCCCAGCGGGCGGATGAGAGGCAGAAGTCTGGGTGACGCTGGCTTCGGCAGGACAGACTCATGCGGCTCTTACTACGCCAGCCTCGACAGCTCCTCAGGAACCTTGGATCCCCCGAATCCCCCTCACCCACATTTGCTTTCCTGGGGGTCCCGTGTCTTCCTTGTGCGTCTCCACCATGGGGCACAAGCACCTCAGAAGAGCCAGCTACGCTTCATCAGCGAGCAGCCAACCGCCCCTTGGCTCCCTGCTGCCGCGGGGAGCTTCTGCTGACGGCGACTCTGCGTGGCACATGGCACTCACCCCCGCAGCTCTTGTGCTGCGACGTGAGCTGAACTGGGCCTCCCACCCTGCGCTGCAGCCCGTTCCCCTGGGCATGCACGCACCTCCTCAAACAGGAGCATGAGCGAGCTGGGGCCCAGGCTGCCTCTCCGTAGAACTCCAGGGGTGGCACCCTTTCTGCGTGCAGCCTCGGGCCTGGGAGTCACCTACTACCCAGGGCCGTGACCTCCTCTCTGCTAGGCTGCTGGCTCCTGTAACAGCTGCTCCAAGGGCCAGGATGACCAGATAATAAGTAGCTGCTGTGTGACGGCCAGCAAGTCCTCCACTGGATCCAGGGCTCAACGCCCACTTTTAATGTCCTCACCCCGCGGTTTGCTCACGTGGTTACTTCTCCTGGTAAGGGGGCACCCACTGCTAACACACAGCCTCCTCCTCCTGGGCGGGGGCTGCCAAAGCAGAGCCACCAAACACACTCAGCTCCCGCAGAAGCTGACAGCGAGGCCTCGAACTTCAGGAAAAAGTGCGTATGTTAATCATCTCTATCACTCTTCGCTCTAACACTGAGGATTTATGGTGGATCTGAGAGTTCTGGACTAAGTGTGTTCAGACCAACACAGGCTCGCGAGGAGCTTGGAACAGTCTCACTGCGGCAGAGACATACACTCTGCCTGTTCCCTGGGAAAGCCCTAATTGTTACATCAAACAACACACAGAACCCCGAAGGAACAGGCCCCTCTCTGTTGCTTCGTCTTCCCTGAAGGAATCGTAGACCCAAAGATGAGGGCTGAGTCCATCAGCGACGGCAGATGGAGCCTGAGCGGGTGAAGTTAATGAAGAACGCTCAGCGCCCCGATCTTACACCAACGGTTCCAGCACACAGACCCTGCGGCCCGGACAGCCTGTCCTCGAGGACTGGCCTGGAGAAGCGGGGCGTGGTCATGCATGCCTATGATCCCAGTACTCTTGAGGCTGAGGCAGGAGGATTGCTGCGTTTGAGGCCAGCTTGGGCTGCACAGTGAGTTTAAGACCAGCCTGAACTACATGCTGAGATCCTGTCTCAAAGACCCCAAAATAGATAAATAAATCAATAAATAATACCCAGAGAAACTCTGAACTTGAAAACCATCACTTCTGTCTCCTGTCTCTGTCAGGGTGACTGACCTGTCCTCGCTGACATCCACTGCAGTGCCGGAGGCAGAGGAAAGGGCGAGGGCACAATTCATCCCCCCGTCCCACGATGGTGACCCATGTTTGGGTTTCCATTCCTCCTTCCAGATAGGGGTTCATGAAGTTTGGATTTTGGGGGACTGAAGTTCAGGCAAAACCCAGGTTCTAGCATAACTAGGAATGCCCAATAAGAAAGGGAATTTGAGCTGAGCACAGTGGTGCACACCTGTAATCCCAGCTGCTCAGTCGGCTGACGCAGGAAGATTGTAAGTTCAACACCAGCCTGGGCAATGTACTGAGAGCCCGTCTCAAGATAAAGTGTGAAGGGCAGAGTGATGGCCTGGCGTGGTTGAGGTCCTGGTTCCGACCCGCGCAGGACGGTGCAAAAAAAGGAGCATTTGAAAACACCGAGAAACGCGAACTGTGTATAACTAAGAGGGGACTTTCTTCTTCTCCCAGTCCTCGGTGACTCTCCACTTACCGGAGCCCAGCCCGGGATGCCGCTTGGGAGGAGCCCTGCTCGTTTCTCCTCAAC
>RJWM01014916.1:0-49092 GCA_004363535.1 Dasyprocta punctata
TATGGAGAACAGAGGAAGTCACAGTAACAGATTCTGACGTAAGTAAGGTGAATAAAGTTGTCTTTAAGTGAGGTCTAAGAAGCCACCAGCAAAGATTTCCTGTTTCTAAGATCTAAACTTTACAACATGGCAATCTTATTAAAGCCTCATTTACTTGAGCTGCAAAAGAATTTTCCATCTTCACAAGTCTCCTAATAAAGTACAAACACTCCCTAGTAGGTGCTAAGCCATATCATCTCAGACTTTAGTTATTACTATGTACCCAGATTGATAACATGCCAAGAATAAAATGCTAAGTGAGTTAGCAGTTATTGCAGAGCACTCCGGAAGGGTAAGTGGGGACAAGAGGAGAGGCACAGAAGGAGAGATGGATCCAGGGCCTTCAGAGATAAATTTCAACTACCCACTCAGGCTCCAGAGTGTGCCTCACAGATGAAAGGGTGTGATGTAGTGAGGTAGACAGAATAAGCTATGGAATCACAGAAACTCATTCATATTGCAACCTTCCTGCTACATATTTAATCATAAGACTTCAGGTCAGTTACTTCATCCTTTTGAGCCTCAGTGTCCTTGTCTACAAATAAAATCATTCTGTCTTTCTCTTAATGTGAGTTCAATGATTGAGTGTGACAATATAGTTATTTCACTTGCCTGGAATCATACACATGCCTATGCTCCAGAAGTGTTTAATAACAGTAATACTGTATATTTGCCAAAGTAGATGTCTCAGGCAATGAATGCTTTGGGAAATTATACTGTAATAGAATTTCCAGAGATGAAACTTCCTTGCCAAATATCTGTTAGCTTTCAAACTTCTTAATGCTCAAAACTTCACTCTTCCAACAACATTTACATGAAAGCTGTTATGTAACAGATAAAATAGAAATTGCTGTGCTTGAAAGTGGTTTGGGGGTGAGGGGTAATGCAAAGGGGGCGATGCTTGCTCAGTCAAAAACTTTCAGAATCCCCCAGAGAAATGGTCCTCAAAAATGTGTTCACAAAACAATAAAGATTCCTGCTATTAATTGAATAGCCCCCCGTCACTTTGAGACAGTTTTAAAAGGGGAAAAAAGTATCATTGAGACAGTTTGGCCATATACTTTCACAGTTTTAGGGGATACCTGGAATCGAATATTTCACAAATTTAAAGTGCGGAATGAATTAATTTTATCAAAAACTTCAATGCTAACTCAAGTCACACATTTAAAGATTTTCCTTGTGCTTTAGGAATTTGGGTCAATGGGCCTTGACTAACATTTTGAAAACAGGTGCAGGTTATCTCTCAAATGAAGCATTTTCACAAAACATCTATGTCATTGCTTAAATTTGTTAACTTGGTTTTTGCATTAAATTACCAGTTCCCAACTAGGGATCAATGACTCAAAAATGATTTTCTGGTGGCTAAAAAGAGTGATAAAACCACAAATATACATACTGCAATAAAGGATACTGCACAGATGGGAATAATTGATGGAACTTGCATGAAAATATAATTATAAACATAAATGTACTGGGACAAGTGAATCTGTAAGCAACAAGCTTTCTCACAAGGAGTCACCCCTATCACGTGCGGCCCTTCTCGATTCTGGTGAATTCCACGGTATCGCATGTCATGGGATATAGTTTTATTGGAGGTCAAAGCTTCAAGACCAGAAGCAGCACAAGGAAAAGTAAAGTACTGTTCCTCCCTCTACTGCCCATCATGCCTGGGGAGATGTGTCAGGGCCCTTGAAATATGTTCTTTTGTCATTTTGTAGAGCAAGTTTTAAAGCAATCTAGTCAACAAGGGAACTACACAGTCTGCGTGACACTGAAAAGTTAGGATTTTTCAGCCAGCAAAACATATAAACTGTTTAAAACAACCAACTGCCCAAGATATGGATAGTCAGGGGCCACATGTAGTTATAGTCCCTCTGTCTACTGTCAATCCTGAGTATGATGTCAATCCTGAGAGCCTGATGCAACCTGTCCAACTGAGGAGTATCAGGGACTGGAGTGCAGTCCTAACTAAATAATAAGACAGTAAGATGCACTGCAAAGTCAGTTACTGGCAATAACAATGACATGAAACAAGCCAGACATAGTTTTCTTTGCTAAAATTTTGGAGTAAATATTTGTTGATATCAATAAATTTTCCATCAGGAAACAGAAAGTACAAATATGGTACCCGAGAAAAGTGGAAAGCTTAGTAAGAGAAATACTGACAAATATGTAGGGAGACATGAAGAAAATCAACAAGGGATGGTGAAGCACCCCAGGGTTGGCAGCAGCAGGGAGCCATTCCAATACTCATGCCTAAAAAGAGAAAAAAAAGAGAAATGAGTACCAAATTTGAGAGACCAGTAGTGCCAAAGAGTCGAGGGACAGTCTGCAGCCTTGCAGGACTTTGGTGTAGAAATACAGCTGCTTCTAATCTATAATCCTGCAGGCAAGGAATAGAGAGAATGAATACGCTGATCTTACCCCTCTGCCTTTCAGTTACTTATTAGTGCTCCTGTTGGCCAACCCCAACCATAAATTATAGGGTAAGGAGTATGATAGATCCAGCTAATAAAGCCCTAAGCAGTTAGCTTAGGCCTAGTGGAAAAGGGTGGAGGTAGATATGAGAGGCAAAAGAGAATGTTCACATAACAAGGGAGAAGGGAACCAGTGATAATACTTGAGGAGACACTTGTAAGAGGACAAAAGAAGTGAGAGATTGCAGGGCACGGAGTGATTAAGGACATATGGTGAGTGAGAGGCCACTTTTTCAACAAATGGATCAAAAAGAAATGAGCAACCTACAAAATTTTCTTAAAGAGATGTTAAGGAAAAGGTAGTTTTTCTTGGTTTGGAAGAGAGAAAGAATTTTTGCCTGAAAAACAGAAGGATCCACTGTAAAGGGAGTGATTAGAGGAACAGCAACAAACATATACACCATGGTAGGTTTGCTATATCATCTCTTATGCGTTTTTAAAAAGGTAAGATTTTTAACTGTTCTCACATGACTTGCAAAGATTACAGCACTTGATTAAAATGAGAAGACTAAATTTGAGGATTAGGTAGAGATTTAGAAAACTGTAAATACATTCAAATTTGATTAACTATCAGGATATTCTCTGCTCAAATCAGTATATACCAGTAACAAAGCCAATTACCTACAAATTCAGTTGCTTTTTTGCATTTTTTATTAGTGCATATTAATGGGTTTCATTCTTGCATATTTATACAGAAATATAAGTTCTTTGATAATTTTTATCCCCCATTACTCCTTTGCCTGTTTCTCTCCCTCCCCAATCCACGTTCTTTTCTACATTCTCTACCCTTGATTCCACATACGAGAGAAAACATCTAATACTTGTCTTTCTGAGTCTAACTTATTTCAGTTAATATGATTATCTTCAGTTCCATCCATTTTCTTGCAAATAACATGATTTTGTTCCTTGTGGCTGAAGAATATTCCATTGTGTTTGCACATATATAATTGTATAGTAAATTATATTGCATATATTACATAATATGATAATGTGACATATATACATACAGATATAAAAATCCAGTTTTCTTTATACAGTTATCAATTGTTGAGTACCTGGGCTGATTCCATAGCTTGGTTATTGCTAAGTATGCTGCAATAAAAATAGGTATGGTACCCTTATACTAGTCAGATATTAGTATCTTAAGGCATATATACCAAAGAGCAGTATAGCTGTACCACATAGTAGTTCTATTTTTAGTCTTGAGAAACCTCCATATTGATTTTCATAATTACTGTACTAATTTACATTCAAATCAACAGTGTATATTATTTCTTTTTCCAGTATCCTTGCTAGCATTTGTTGTTTTTTGTGTTCTGATGAGAGTCATTCTGACTGGGGTGAGATGGATCCATTGTGTCAATTTGAGAAGGTCAGAAGTTTAACTGAGTGATTCAGCAGGGGGCCAAGGTCCTCACTTTATAAACATCCTGAACCTGTGAAGAGGACATCATAGAGATTTTTGATTGCTATAGGAGTTCTTGGGGGCTTGTAGCCTGCATACAGTAAAAGCGGGAAGAAGAGGCTTGCTCTCTCTGCTTTTCCTTTTACTGCTTCTGCTGTCTTCTGCCACCTTGAACTATTGCTCCTGTGCTGTACCATCCTGCCTTGGAGCTAGCTGATTATGGACTGAAACCTCCACAAACTGTGAACTAAATGAACCTTTTCCCCTTGATTTTTGGTGTTGGGTATTTTGTCTCAGCAATGAGCAACTAAGATGAGGAACCTCTATATTGATTTTCATAATAACTATACTAATTTACACTCCCAATCAAAAGGGTATAATCTTTCTTTTCTCCAATATCCTGCTAACATTTGTTGTTTTTTGTGTCTGGAATGAGAGTCATTCTGACTAGGGTTAGACAGAATCTCAGTGTAATTTTGATGTATGTTCCATGATGACTGAAGATGTTGAATGTTTTTCTTTTTTTCATGTAGTCATTCACCATTTGTACTTCATTTAAGAAGTGTCTCTTTAGTTCATTTGCCCATTTATTGATTGTGTGATTTCTTTAGTGTTAATGTACTTGAGTGCTTCATATATTCTGGATATTAATTCTCTGTCAGAATAAACAACAAGGATCTCCCATTCTATGGGCTTTCTTTTCATTCTGTTATTTTCTTTACTGTGCAGAAGGTTTTTAATTTGATGCAATCTCACTTTTCCATTATTTCCTGAACAATTAAAGTTCTAGTCTGGAAATCACTGCCTGTGCCCATATCTTAAAGTGCTTCCTTGTTGTTTTACTCTAGCAGCTTCAAAGTTTCAAGTCTTATCCTTAGGTTTTGGATCCATTTTGAATTGATTTTTGCTACAGAATGAGAGACAGGAGTTTAATTTCAATCTTCTATGTCTGGATATTAAGAATTTTTCAGTAGTATTTATTAAAGAGACTTTTTTTTTCTCTTTTGTCAAGAATCAGATTGCTAACAACAACAACAAAAAGAATCAGATATCAGATTGCTGTAGCTGCATGAGTTTACATCTGTGTCCTCTCTTCTATTTCATTGATCTGCATGTCTGCTTTTACACTAGGACCACCGTGCCTCTTCTCCTGACTTTGCAGTGTATTTTAAAATAAGTTTTGTGATTCCTCCAACCTTTCTCTTTTTCCTCACAATTGCTGTGGTTATTTGGTGTTTTGTGTTTTCATATGAATTTTAATATTTTTTCTAGTACATAAATACATTTTTGAAGAATCCAATTGGTGTGTTCACAGAAACTGAATTGCATCTTTAGATCATTCTTGTTAATATGGTCATTTTATCAGTACTAATTCTGCCAATCTATAAACACAGGGGATCTTTCTATCTTCTAGTATCCTCTTCATTTCTTTTTTTCAGTATTTTATAATGTTTGTTGTTGAGGTATTTACCTTCTTGGCTAGGATTATTCCTAGTTTTTCTTTTTTGCTAGCTATTTTTAATGGAATTATTTTGAGAATTTTTTCTCAGCAGATTTGTTATTGATGTGTAGAAAAGCTATGGATTTTTCTATGCTGATTTTATATCCTTTTGCTTTGTTGAATTTATGATATTTAAAAGTCATCTGGTAAAATCTTTGGGATCTTCTGAGCAGAGGATCATATCATCTGCAAATACAGATAATTCAACTTCTTCTTTTTCCTTTATTTCTTTCTCTTGCCTAATTGCTTTGGCTAAAATTCTAAGTACTATGTTGAATAAGAGTGGTGAGAGTAGACTGTCTCCATCTTTTTAGAGGAAATGTTTTCAGTTTTTCATTGTTTAGTTTTACATTGGTCTTGGGGTTGTCATTTATAGCCTTTATTATGGTGAGGTAGATTCTTCTACATTGAGTTTCTTCAAATATTTTGTCGTGAAGGGATGTTGAATATTGTTGAAGGCTTTTTCTTCATCTATTGAGATAATCATGTGAGTTTTATCCATTTTATTTTCTGTGTGTTTTTTTCTTTTTGCATCTATCATTTTACTGTGATTAAAGGCTAGGTACAATGTATTGTATAAGCTTCATCTGCAGAATTCTGTGTTCTTTCACTACGACAAATCAGAGTTTTTCCGGCCTAAACCTTTTAGACTGTCATGGGGTTCACTTAATAGATTGAAGATTGCTAGTAGGGTATTAACCATATTAGAGACATTATTTCATTTATTAGTGAAGAACTTTATTAATACTTGAAATGAACCAGCAATACAAAAATCATGAAAAGTAGAAATTTTTACCCATCCTAAGAAGATAACTGAATACTCACCATTAGTACTATTGGGCACATATGGCTGCCCTTGACCACCAATACTCATTATATATCTTTTCTACATATTTCTCTCGTATTTGAAATTTTGTTTTATCCAGGGGCTGGGGGTATAGCTCAGCAGTATAGCACCTGCCTGGTTAGCACAAAGTCATGAGTTATGATTCCAGGTAGCCCCCAAAAATGCTTTATCCTATAATCAAATTCATACAATTATGAAAACACACCTCTTCAAGAAAACCTGCTTTTATCTGGCAAATGTTGAGGTGATCACAGTTTTGTAGGTGTGTATATTAGAGTTCTTTCATTAAAACAGAAGCTAACCCAAATAGGTCAAATAATATAAAGACGTTCATGTTTTCTGATGTGTTACAAGTCAGAGGTCTGTTTAAAAAAATAACTATAACTAAAGTCCCATGTGTTTCCTTTATCTTCCAGCCCTAAAACAGTAAACAATATGATAACAAGTAAATTTTCCAGTCTTTGATTTCAGTTTTTATCTTCAAAAGAGACCAGAAGGAAGACATATCTGATCTTTCCTTGTAAGAAAGCATGGCACCTGCTGTTGGCATGTCTCTGAAAAAGAAGTGGAAGACCAAAATCAGCTCTAAGTTGTGCAAATTGAAAAGTAACCTTCAGACTGGGGAGTTTTCAACACCACTCCATAGCGAGCAAAATATTTCTACCCCATAAAATTAAACTGTTTCCTGAATACTAACTTCTTTAATAAATTACAACATCAAATATATTAGAATAAAATTGGAATTCCTACAAAACAATCCCTTGCTTCTTGGTGTAATCTTCCTAATACTGATAGAATGGATTCCATATTTAGTGGGATAGTCCATTTACTTCTGAGGGCAAAAACCAAAGGGGGTGCTGAAAATCTTAAACAACTGTCAAAGAAAAGAACAATTAAAAGCCAGAAAATCAAATCAATCTTTGAGAAAACTAGAACCTGCTACAAGAAATAAATCTCTTAGCACTTTAGCCAACACAAAATTTAAAAGAATGTTAAGTGTTCTAACCTCTTGGAAGGTGAGCAACTACTTTCGATTGGAATAGAGATCATAAACAAAGTATGGAAAAGTGAGCATCATAAATTTGTAAGGTGGTGCTATGGCTGGTACATTGTGTCAGTCTGAGAAATTTAGAAGTTTAAGTCACTCAGCAGTGAGCCAGTATCCATATTTCTAAAAATACTCAACCTGTTCAAGAGGAATGATTGGAGATTTTGTGATTGCTACACCCACCCTGATGGGGTGGTAGCCTGCTTACAATATAAGGGAGGAGAAGAGGCTCACTCTCCCCACCACTTTTTGCTCTTGCTGTCTTTACTGTAGTTTGCTACCTTGAAGTATTGCCCTTGTGCCATGCCACCCTGCCTTGGAGCCAGCTGATTATGGACAGAAACCTCCACAAACTGTGAGCTAAATAAACCTTTCCTTCCTTCCCTTTGGATATCAGGTATTTTGTCTCACCAATAAGACAGAAAGTAAATAAAAGAATTTGGTACCAGAGAAATAGGGTCATTGCTGTGACTATATCTGACTATGTGGTTCAAGAGCCTTTGGGAATGGCTTCTAGAAAGAGTTTGGAAAGGTTTGGCGATGTTGCCTGACAGAGTAGACCCAGAACATTTTAGGCTCTTCTGCATGGGAGATGCTAGTCAGAGCTCAGAAGGCCAGAAGGGTGATAGAAATCCTTCTGGTAAAGACCAGGTTTGGGAGGTTTCTGCTGGAAAGGATTGTATTGGGTGCTAGACTCCAGATGATGTATGTTATGGCCTGGCAAAATGTTTGTCTGTATTTTGCTTACATCCAGAGATTTTTGCCTGAGACTAAGATTAAGGGAACTGGACTAATTAATCTGATAGAAGAAATTTCAAGGCAGTCGAATATTGAGGGCACAGTTATTGTTGGTGGCTTTTAGCCAGATTTATTTTGTGAATCAAGAGCAAACAGCCCAGCAGGATGATTCATAACATTGTGAGTTTGGTCAGAAAGGAAGCTGCAATAAAGCTGTGGACTACAAAGATAGAGCTGAGATCTCCATAGCTGAGAAGAAACAAGAGAATATAAAAGATGGCCTCAAGGTATCACAAAAAGCAGCAAGTCTCCACCCTTTGCAGCCTCAAAATTGCAAAAGCTAAAGACTTCACTTTGAGGCGACAGCGGCAAAGCACCATGTTCCAGAATGGCAGTGACTGCACCAAGTTTCAGAATGGTGGCACATAGAAAATTTGTTCCTCAGAATTAGAGTCAGAGTGCCTGTCAATCCAAGCACTTGACCCCTATAGCCAAGAGAGGGGAAAGCCTGACTATTGCTCCAGGTGGTAGCAGACTTTGGCAGCAACCACATGGCACTGGTTTTAGGTGTATGCAAAATGCAAGATTTATGGGATTAAGATGTCTTCCACCCTGATTCCAGAAGGCCTTGGAGGCCAGGCAGTGTGCCCCTGAGAGGAAAGTGTGCTAAGCTGTGAGTGTGAAGCCAAAGGTGCAGTGGAGACCACAAAAGTTCAGAAAAGTCAGAAACATGGGTCATCTAATAAAACCTACAAGAAGGGAGCAAAACCAGTCCAAGAGAAAAGCTGTGGAAGTCACAATCACCAGATGTGCCTTAGGGGTGGAATCACATAAGAGCTTTGGAGCTCAGAAGTTGCTACAGATTGCTTTTGATGCTGGAACACATGACTTAATGTTTGCCCTGCTGAATTTTGGACTTGCTTTGGTCTCAATCTTTTGTATTCCCCTGTTTGTAATTTTTGGAATGAAAATGTTTATCTTGTGCCATTGAATGTTGAAAGTGTTTAACTTTGTTTTCATTTATATGGGGACTTGCAGCTCAGAGTTTGCCTTATATCTCAGAGGAGACCTGGAATTTGGGCTTTTGAGCAATGCTGAAATGGTTAGAACTTCAGTAACTTTTGCAGATGGACTAAATGCCTTTTGCCTAAAGAGATATTCATGAGTCATTGGGGGGCCAGGGACAAAATGTTATAATTTTAATGTAATATAAAGTTGACAGACTTACTACTGGTTCTTAAGAATTGTTAAGCCTGTGTTATAATGTTCAAGGTGTGAAGTGATAAGAATAAGCATGTCTTTGTATCAGGAAATTTGTTTAAAGAAATGTGTCTAATTGTCGAGTTGAAAAGGTGTGGGTTGTTATGGTTGACACATTGTTTCTGCTTGAGAAGATTAGACTTTTAACCAAGGGATTCATCTGGGAGCCAGGGTCCTTACTTTATAAATATCCTCAACCTGTGCAACAAGAGGGCACCTAGGGGGTGTGAGTGCTGCACCCACCCTGGAGGAGTGGTAGCCTGCTCACGATATAAAGGAGGAGAAGAGGCTTGCTCTTCCCCTTCCCCTTTTGTTCTTGCTGCTTTTGCTATCACCTGCCACCTTGAAAGTTGCCACTATGCCACACCACCCTGCTTCGGAGCCAGCTGATTACAAACCAAAACCTCCATGAACTGAGCTAAATAAATAAATCTTTCCTTCCTTAATTTTAAATGTTGGGTATTTTTGTCTCAGCAATGAGAGAAAAGTAACCAAGAGAGGTGGTGATTTCTGTAATAACTCTAACAATCACTATAAATTGATTATATTTTCAATAATTGATGAAATTCTAATACAGACCTTTCAAAATGAGAAAATCATAAACACAAGTTGACACTTAGTAATGCAAACTGAACTAGGTCCTTCAGAACTGAAAATAATATTGAGAAGGAGAATAGCAAAACTAGAAATGGTGCAGGTAATGTATAATAATTTGAACTGTGAGATCATTTGAAAGAAAGGCTAGTTACGAGGTTGTGTAAAGCTAACTTGTTAAACCTGGCTTGAAAAATTAAGCGCTTTCAGAAAAGAAATAGTACCTTGGCAGCTGTGTACAAGTTAAGTAGTCAAGAGAAGTACAACACTAATCCTAAACCTGACGAACATTCACAGGCCACTACTAGGGACCAGAATGATCTAAACATTTCCATACATAATAACCTGCTAGATCCGCCCCATGAGGCTTTGAAGCCAATAGTGTTATATTATTTCACAGATGAGGGAACAGAAGCATTTAAAAATATCTAATTGTGACAGCACATCAATCTCCATGTATGAAAATTCAAGCAAAATACATCCCATTTTCAAAACAGGTATTGATCATTTGGAAAAGTCAGAATATTCAGACTTCTATGAAACGTATCTTGTTTTTAAGAGTCTCTGTTATGGAAATTGTCAAACATATGTAATCGCAGAAAGAATAATATACTCAACAACTCTCACCTGGCTTCCCCCCATTGTACTCACATTGATTTATCTACTACACCTCCACACATTCTGCACATGCCCCTTCCTTTATTTTGAGTAAAGCACAGACTTCGTATCATTTCATCATCACTAAATCTTGAGGTGTGCATATCCTTTTTTTCTTCTAAACATGACCACAACGGTATCATGGAACTTTAAAAAATAACAAAAATTACCTAAAATCAAACAGCTACCAATGGTCAGAGTTCCAATAATTTATCTTGCTCTAATATTCGTTAAGAACTTACAAATGAAAGAAAGAACTTGCAGTGCGCTAGCACTGGGCGCCTTCAGACATACTGGTTCCTTGAAATTGCTATTTATACTGCCTTTTCCTCCTGGCTTTCACTCTCACTGAAACGAACCAGTCTGTCCCAGCAGGAGGATGCGGAACTGCACTGCTCTCCAGCCGTCGCCCTAGTGGGAAGACGCTTTGGGTCCCAATCTGTTTTCCAGGCCTGGGACGCTGGCCCCACCCCGGTTGCCCAGGCGACGAGGGCCGCTTCCCTCCCGCGACTTCCGGGCTACCTGGTTGGAGAGTGCTTGGGGCGAAGACCTCGGAGGGATGACCCAGACTGCAAGCACGCCCGAGTCTGAGGTACAGGCCAGTTTCCCAAGCCTTCTGGGTCTCAGCGATCCCTGAAAGCCTGCCTCCGACCCTGGGGTGCGCGGCCCAGGCCAAGGACGGCCCGGAGGCTCCCAGGCCGGAGCGCAGCCTTAGAGGGCGGCGGGGTTGGGTGGGCCCCGGGCGTCTCAGGTCTGGGAGCCCGGGAGCAGGGTGGGGTCCCCGAGCGCTCCCCTCCCCCAGCGCTGTCTGCCTCCCTCCACCACCCCCAGCTTGCCTGGCGTGCAGCGCAATGCCTGCGATTCTAAACTGTATAAATTCCTGCATTGGACCCGTCCTTGTCCAAACCACCTCACAACCACGTTTTTTTTTTTTTTTTTTTTTAACCCCCTTAATTTTTCAAAAATTAAAAAATTAAACAATGAACTCAGCCTGAGGATCAGGTGTACTGAGTTACATCCCCATGCCTGTCTAATGTTCTGTTTTGGTTTTGGAGAGAGTCTCACTAAATTGTGTTAACTTGCCGCGATTGGGCTTGAATTTAGGGTCTTTCCTCAGCTTCCCACAAGGCTGAGATTACAGGATCTCAGATTTTTTAATGGGCCTGTCCCTTTTTGAAATTGCTATTCATTCTTCTGTAATGATCAAAGTTGCAGTTACTCAAAAGGTGTCACTGAATAATAATTACTCAGGAGTAAACGTTAGAAGACCCGGCTTCCTTACTTGTTA
Source organism: Dasyprocta punctata (assembly GCA_004363535.1). Taxonomy (NCBI): domain Eukaryota; kingdom Metazoa; phylum Chordata; class Mammalia; order Rodentia; family Dasyproctidae; genus Dasyprocta; species Dasyprocta punctata. The sequence continues at coordinate 11,855 of RJWM01014916.1, forward strand.
TTATTTTCCCATTTCTCAGAACACATAAGTACATGCTAAAAGACAGGACAAAGGACAGCCACTAGAAAATCATTCTTGTCACTAAGGCTTAGTTGTTGCTCCTCACCACCAGACTGCTTTCAGGAAAGTCATTTAACCTCTTTGGATTCTAGTGGCCTGCTTGTGTAACATGAAGTATCCTTAGGTTCCAATCAGGACCAACTCTGAATAACAGACAGGTTTTATGTAACTTTACTCATAAACCTACTATTGTGTCATACCAAATATTACCCCTCCGAAATGTGTAGATCTCCACACAGAGTCTGTCATAAAGGAAATTTTCTTCAGTTTTCTTTAAGGCTCTGAGGCAAATGATAATATATTAACATTGCTTTGTTCAGCTCACATATTAGTATAAACCACATTTTTGTATGCCGAAGATAAGTATTAGCTGCAATTTGATAAATGAAGAAGTGCAGAGTGCCAGTAATTGTGTGTCCTGCTTCCAGACACGCAAGCCATTCCCAATCTGAATACCTCCCCATACTGTATGCAGGCCGCTGAGGCATAAGACTCTCATATGAGCCTTTTGAAATAAAATTAGCATACATTAAATGCACATTTTAATGTGATAAACTGATTTCTAAGCCAGTGACTCCCTTGTGATCTCTAATGTAAGTAATACAATTTCTGAAGTAGCATAGGAAATTTCCCAATTAAATTGTGCTATTTAAACATGTACAAAATGCCCCAGAATACACAGTTGTCACTGAACACATACACATACTTATCCAGGTAGAAAATATACTTTTAAAGAAAAACTGATAATTTATGTTCTTAATGAAACTATATTTAATTTTTTAAAAAATAAAAAATTTAAAATGTTGAGGAAGTACCAAGCCTTTCAGAAGAAACAACAACAGCAACAGCGAAAACTTACTGATTTTTGTAATGGATGAGTCCGATGAATGAACTAGTCATAAACCTTAGATAATTACCATTTTAGGATGGATCGGATCGTTTCCCTATTTGTTAAATTCTTAAAGGAGCAGTTGTTCCCCATAATGTACGTTTCAGGGCATGCTCAACTTTTTTTAGTTAGTAACAAATCAAATAAATTGTAACATGGACTCACTTGGTAGTGCACATTTCCTAAGAGGTCACATTAATACACTGTACAATGCAAGCTACATTGCCTACTGTAGTGAAAGCAGAGGTCTTGAAGATCATAGAGAAGATAAGCAGTTGGTCCGTAGAGCAGTGTCATTCATTGGAATGGCAACTCCTGCCTGCCTCCTGTTCGCACTGACCAGCGGTCTCAAAGGTTATATAAAAAAGATGGCAAGACTCTCTTGTAGTCTATTCCCAATGCTGCCACTTTTTAGTGGCACACTGAAAGGTTCTTCTTAGATCAGACCCTTTCCAGAGTTGATCCTGAGAGTTAGTCCCTAATGGTATCATTTCGAATAAATCCTCTGTCTAAATTGACTTAGCCAGTAGACTGTATAGTCAGCTGAGCCAAGTAATAGTGAAATATTTCTTTTCTTGCCAAGTCTATCAGAAATAAAGCATAAGCTTCCAGTAGTCTGAGATTTCCCATGTGTTGGAGGTGGCCAACACCTCAAATAAAAGCAAACAATTATCTTAATCACATAGTAGGCACTCAATAAATTATGATAACTAATTAAATTCATGGGTGGCCTGAAATGTGCCAGGAGAGGTAGTTATTGTAAATTAAATTCTTCTCAGAGAGATTCTGTGAACACGCAAACATGAAACACAGATCCAGGGAAATATTTTTTTTTCTGTGATGTTGCATAAGCTTTGCCTGCCAACTTTCTGAATTTGACATTCCAGTTTCTTTAGTAACACTGGAGAAAATGACTCCTTTTAAAATGTAAGACTAAAATTTTGGCATTTATCCATATGAATACTTAAGAACAGAGAAACAGCCTGGTACGGTAGTGCATACTTGTAATCCCAACACTCAGGAGGCTGAGTCAGAAGGATTTTTGTGAATTTGAAGCCAGCTTGGACTACATACTGAGTTCAAGGTCAGCCTGGAATGCATAGTGAGACGCTCTCTCAACAAACAAACATACAAATAAACAAAAACAAAAAATGAAAAATATCTGAAAATAAATATTTTTTTTCTGTGCAGACCAGTAAGTGAAGGTTTATAAACGTATGCTTAGAATTCAGTGACCATTTTCTATCTCTCATCACTTGTTCATCAACTCTCTTTCTTAATAGTTTTAAAAATACAATTTAGGAACTAGAATCTTTTAAGTAGTGTACTTACAAGGAATATGCTTCAACTCACATCAGAGACCTAAAAGAAAGTGAAAATGATTATTTTTCAATTGTTTCTTCTGAGTAATCCTCTTAATGTTTTTTGATTTTATTTGTTGTTGTCGTTTTCAGTACTGAGGATTGAACCCAGGGCTTTCACACTGAGCTACATGCTCAAATCTGGTTTTTTTTTTGTTTGTTTTTGTTTTTTTTTTTAATTTGGTAACAGAGTCTCTCTAAGTCAAGTCGCTAAGTTGCCCACAGGCTCTGCTGAAATTTGTGGCCCTCCTGCATCAGCCTCCCAGAGTGCTGGAATTATAGGTATTCATTCTTACACCCATAATAATGCCTCTTGAAATATTACCACATCTCCCATCAGGCAATGTTTATTCGGTGCTTTGGGGGCTTTATCAGGAAGCCTACATAATCTTGGTGTTGCTTGTTTTTGAGATTGTCCATGTCCCAGAGGAGTCCATAGGCAATTTTCCCTATCTTAGGTAGTCCTTAAAATGTTAGAAAGCAGACCTTATTCCATCAATGGAAGGTAATAAACTCACAGTCCAACATGAGTAGCATAATGGTCAGGTTGCTGCAATTTCAATATCATTTTGGAAATTTCATAAGATTATGAATAATTCAATGCAAATGCAAATACTATGGTCAATAATGTAGATCAACCCTCGACAGGCTATGGAATGATGCAAGATAAAAAAGTATTAATGTGCCACAAAATGTTAGTATGTAGTAGCAGTATTTATCAGACACTTAGGGCTTCTAGAAAACCTCTGCAGTAGGTATGAAGATACTGACAAATATTTAGACTTGTCTTTCTTACTATTTTCTTTGGGTTTACTGTCTTGTTTAAAAAGTCGTGCCCTTCTGCTGCCTTCTGTTCTCCCCCTTGGGTGGCTCCACGTAATCTTCAATATCTTTGAAAGATTCCATGTTTTATTTTGCTAAGTCAAGTATTTAAAAGTCTAGAATTTATTTTAGATGTATTTTGTATATTTGAAATGAGAATCTAATTTTATTTCCTTCTAGAGGTGAATCGCCAATTGTCATCTTTTATTCAATAAATCATTATGTTTCTTCTCATTGAGAATAGACTGCCTGTTGCCATGACAGTACACATATATATGAATGGACATAAGAATGAACAGAATAGTAGGACAAAATAAAAGTATCAAAATTATGTATATATTCCATTATTGTGTCAATATTTTATCATTTTTATATTAAGCTTTAACATCTGATTTAGAAATGTACTTCTCACTATTCTTTTTCCAAATATATGTATCCTCCTATAAGAGCTCTTACAGAGTTCCAGAAAAATCCCATTGAGATTTGAAATTGTCGTCATATTAAATGTATAATATCAGAAGGATTCAATTCTTTGAAGATTTCCAATAAACTTCTTTTATCAACTCTTGTTTTTAAACTTTTGATAGTTTCAGAATTTATTTGTGTAGTTTCATACAAATTATATTTATCTCTTTATTACACTTATTACCAAATATAATTATTGGTTATATTATACATTTATAATATTTAACTGTTTAATCAAGCATAATTTAATCAAGCTTTTGCCATTGGCATTTCTGATTAGTTGCTCATGTAGAGAAAACCAAATAGCTTTTGTATATTTATATTTTATGCAACTGCTATATGTTATATATAACCATTTTACCAAATTTCCTATTAACTGAAACAATGTTAGTATAATATCAACTTTCTTAGGTATACAGTCATATCATGTAATCTTCAAATATTTTTATCTTCATTTCTAATACTTAAACCATATATGATATTTAGTTTTATTGTATTAGAACCTTTATAGTGAGGTACATTACAATAATGTTATTAGTCATTGCCCTTTTATGTTCTTAGATTTTATGAGTGACTACTATTTCACTATTCAATATGATGTTTGCTGTTGATTTTGGCAGATTGTGTCTTTCACATTTAGGTATTCTATTTGTATTTACCAAGAGTTTCACTTCTAAATTTACAGTGTGCTTATTCAACATTTATATATATAGTCATAAGATTCATATCATTTAATTTGGCATAAAATTATGTTAGAGCTATTAGTGATGATCCATGCTTTATTTTTGGAATTTATCATATTTGGTCATAATGATATGTTATTATTTAATCTACTGTTGGATTCAATTTTCTAAAATATATTTTAATTATAATTTTATGTCTGTATTCATTAGTGATTTCAGATCATAATCCCTTTTTTCTGGTACCAGGCTTTGTGCATAGTATGCTTAGTTTTAAAAATTAGCTCTCTTTAACCTAAAATTTTAGACTAATAAATTGTTCTTGATTCTAAAATAGGCATAGTTACTTTATAAAAATTAGAGTCCCAGTTTAGTTTGTGTTTGATCAGACCAGTTTTTTCCCCTTATCACCTGCCAATTTTGATAACTTATTATTTTCTTAGGAAATTATTCATTTCCTCGGAATTTTAAAATCTATTCCCACTTGGTATGGCATATATTTATTTTTCTTCTTTACTTTTTAATCACATTTACCAAAGATTTTCCTGTTCTCTTCACAATTTAAAGAACTTTCTCCATCTTTTACTTAATTCTTCTTTCAATTATTTATTTACTTTGGCATTTGAGCTCCTTAGCAAGATTATGGTGAGGTAAGTGAGGCAATCTCCTTAAGTACAAAATTTAAGAGGGTGCTAAAAACGCAGTGACCCAGACGAATTATATTTTATCCACTACATTAGTAAAATCAAACTTAATGCACAAAATCTATAATGGATCAAATTTTTAAATAAAGATAGGGTCAGTATTCCTGACTTTTCTTTTGCCTTGGGCTCTAATGTGGTTTGAAACAGCACTTTTCCTTAGTTCATTTATTTTAGGCTTGACAAAAGCCTTTCAAAATCTGACATTTGCAGAAAAGCTTAGGTTCTCTGTGATTAGGAAACCCCTCTTTACTAATCGGGTAAAATCCATTATCTTTCTTTTAGTAAATACTTATCAAGAATATTTTCTACTTGAAAACTACCAGCAGTGGATACAAGCATGCCTTTAAAAGCTTACATTGTAGAAAAAAAAGACGTATGTACAACTGTGGAGTGTTTAGGCTACATTAGAGGAAAAAGAAATCAGAGAAAAGATTATCCAGTAAGTAATGCCAGGCTTGAAATTTTATTGCTCCTGGAATAACTGTTGAAATCAACCAGGTGGTGGAATAAAATGAGTTAACCGTGCAATTTAGTTTACATATTTTTCTAGTGAAAGAGGTAATTTTATAGAGAAAGCCACAATTATATATTCACATTTTTAGACTGTTAATTTTCTATTGAATCTCTAACTTTTATAAATCAAAATGTATGTACTGCAAGATCAAAGATTTTTAACCGCTTAATATTCTTTCTAGTATAAGGTGCTGTGTAAAACAAACAAAAAAAACAGAGGCCTCGTTTAAAATAGGCCCAGGAATATAATTTAAAACAACAGAGAAACGAACTGTACCAAAAATGATTATTTTAGACCTGTAAGTTTTAGTAAAAATTGTTGCACTAATATTAGCCATGGTAGCGAAATTACCATTGCTTGAAAAGTTAAAATTATTGTACTGTCTCTCATAATTCCTGTGTGACCTACCTTTTTCCTATCTGGAGATTTTTTTCAAATCAAGTAAATTGATCTGGATGTCTGAATGATTCACTTTTCTTGTATACTATTATTTACTATTTATAATGCATACAGTCTTGTGTATATTAAAACCTATAAAATAATTTTTAAAATATGAATCCAAATTTAAGTTTAAATGACGTGCCTTGTCATGAGAATCAGTAGTCAATCATGACAACTTCTGAGTTCATCTAAATCTTGTTTTCATCATGTGCCAGCATTGAACAGTGTTACCATGTGATAAAGATGAATGCGAGCTGTCAGATAGTAACCTATGTTGACATACAGGGAACTTCAGAATCCTAAAGTGAACCAAAAGGTTGCAGACAATCCCTGAGGGATTTGCAGTCTAATGGGATCGACAATGTAGGAATTACTATACTTCCAATAAAACTGTATGTCATCAAAAGACATTTAAACAAGTATATAGCTACCTATATATTAGGAATGAAAATGCTGTCATGTATTAAAACATAACTGATTTAATTCAATTTACAAGTGTCCAAATGGCTAATAGGGACAAAATATTGCATTAGGCACTGAAATATGTTTTCCTAATGAATTTATAATCTGATAATATGGCCTAGTTCAGACTAATTTGCTCACCCTAGATTACAACAAGATGATTAATATAGCACATTTTATTTTTAAACTAGGCTTTTTTCTCTTTTTTATGGGTTATACAGATTAATGAGTTTCATTTTGGCAAATTCATATATGCACATACTTTGATCATTTTCACCTCTTTATCACCTCTTCTGCCCTGCTTTCTTCCCTAATTTCATATACTTTTGGGGTTGAGTGTTTATGATATATTTTTCTCATGTCCATTCCCCAATAACCTTCCCATATACTCCCTCCCCCTTCCTGTTATCCCTTTCTTCTTGTCTAATAATAGTCTCCTTTCTATTTTCTTGTTATCTTTTTAAGATTCCACATCTAATAGTAAGGAGAACATGCAATATATATCTTTCTGAGTCCTACTTATTTTTCTGAAAGTGGTGGTCTCCAGGCCCATCCATTTTCTTGCAAATAACAGACTTCTGTTCTTCCTTGTGGCTGAACAATACTCTATCTTCTTTATATACCACATTTTCTGTATCCATTTTTCTTTTGATAGGGATCTAGGCTGGTTCCACATCTTGGCTATTGTGAATTGTGCCATAATAAACTTGACTATACAGTTATCTCTGTAATATGTTGACTTTAATTCCTTTGGGTATTACCAAGGAGTGGTATAACTAGAACAAGTGGTAGTGCTACATGTATTATAAAAAAATACAGTGATTTTTAGAAAGTTTTACAGTAAAACACACATTGTCATTAATCTCCCTAATACATTCCCCCTTGCTTCCAACACACTTAGCCCCATTGAAACATTCTTACCACTGAAAGAGTTCTGGAAGTTCTTTCGTAAGTGTCCTTACTGGAGTATTGTGGCTAGCTCCATGTCTTGAATCTATTCAAAATGTTTAAATTTCTTGGTCATTTTGACTTTGACAAAGAACCAAAGTTGCACAGTGCCAGATTCAGTGAATAAGGTGGAGGGAAAACAATGTTTTAATTGATACCTGTTGATTAATAAGGTGGGATCAAAAAGTAAGCTATTTTTTTTAAATTAGAGTAAAAGACACATTGTCATTAATCTTCCCCTAAATACTAAAAATACTTCCTCTTGCTTCAAACACATTTGCAGATTTTTCTTGGGAATGTGTCTTTTACTGTATTGGTTTTTTAAAAAAAATTTAAACATTTCACCATTGTTTTAAGCCACCCCTTGTATTTTTTAGGAACCTTGATATTTATTTTCACTGTGACTTGTAGCAATTTACATTCCCACAAAAATTGTAGATGGGTTCCTTTTCTCCCACATGCTCAACAACATTAATGTTTTTATATTATTGATGGTAATCATTCTGATTAGAATGAGATGGAATCAAAATGTTGTTCTGGTTTGCATTTCTCTCATGGCTAAAGATGTTGAACATTTTTTCATATAGTCATTGACTATTTGTACGTCTTTTGAAAAGTGTTACTCAAGTCACTTGCCTGTTTATTGATTTGGCTATTTGGGTTTTCGATGTTAAAGTTTTGAGTTCCTTATGTATTTTAGATATTATCCTCTGTTGGAAAAGTAACTGGTTTTCTACCATTTTGTAGGCTGTCTCTTCACTCTATTAGTTACTTTTTTCCCTTGCTGTGTAGAAACTTTTTAATTTGATGTCCAGCTTGTTGATTCTTGCTATTATTTCCTTTGCTATTGTCATTCTTTACAGGAATACATAATAAAATCCCTAAAGAAAGAAGTCATTGAAGAATCATTCCTCAACATAGTAAAGGCCATGTATGACAAACCCACAGCCAACATCATTCAGAATGGGAAATAACTGAAAGTATTTCCTCTCAAATCAAAAACCAGGCAAGGATGTTTATTCTCACAGATATTATTCAATATAGTGCTTGGAAGTATAGCTAGAGCAGTTAGGCAAGAGAAAAGAAATTTAAATGATACGAATAGGAAAGGAAGAAGTCAAGCTATCCTTGTTTGTAGATTTTTTGATTGTATACTTAGAAGACCCTAAAGACTTTATACCAAAACACTTTTAGAACTGATAAATTAATTCAACAAGGTATCAGGATATAAAATCAGCAACAAAAATCTATAGTTTTACTAAACTCCAGTAATGAACCATCTGAAAAAGAAATGAAGAAAACTATTCCATTCACAGTAGATTGAAATAAAATAAAATACCTATGGGTCAACTTAACCATGGAGATGAAGACCTCTACAATAAAAAATTTTAGAAAACTGAAGAAAGCAAATTGAAAAAGACACCAGAATATGGAAAGATCTTCTATGTTCATGGATAGGCAGAATTAATATTGCCACAATGACCGTATTACCAAAAGTGACCTACAGATTTAATGACACCTTCATGAAAATACGATGATCTTCTTCACAGAACTGGAAAAAAACAATTCTTGTGAAATACCAAGAATAGGTAAAGAAGTCCTCACCAAAATGGACATTGCTGGACACATCATGACACCTAATTTTAGATTATATAACAAAACCATAAAAAACAAAAACAGTACTATACAGGCATAAAAATAGAAATGTTGACTATTGGAATGGAGTAGAGGACTCAGAAATAAACCCATGCTATTACAACAACCTGATTTCAGGAAAAGGAACCAAAATGTACACATTGGAGAAAAGGACCTCTTATAGTACCATAAAAATTGAATATGCATTTATATAAGACTGAAGCTAGATCCTTCCTTCTCATGTTGCAAAAAGTCAATTTAAAATGGATCAGGGTCCAAGAAGTAAGACTTAAAATGTGGAAACTGGTAAAAGAAAACATGAGTAAACACTTTAAGCCATAGACCCAGGCAAAGACTTCCTAAACTAGAATTTTAAAAATTAAAATGGAATAACTTAATATTAAAAGACAAACACTAAGCCAATAGCCATTACCAGTAAGTCCCAGCTCTGAGATCTTTCTGTACTGAAAAAGAATAAGAAAAAAGTGGAATGTCATCTGATCAACTGTAGCAAAGCATTTCCTTGCCTTTATTTATTGGCAACTATCCACATGGAAGGTTCAGTACTGTCTGGACTATTGAAGGACATTTGCCCATTTTCTCTTGCCAAACTCTCATGATACCTTGACTTCAATGTAGCTGCTATTGTCTCTTACCTGTTTCTGAGCCTGCTTGTGCATTTCTCATGCAAGCTTCTCATCAGTCTCTGGCTTTGAACAATTCCATCCATTCTCATAATTACAGTTGACTCCTAAGCCATCATCTTCACCTTTTTTCCAAGTTACCTATTTCAGAAACTCAGAATCTCCATCTTTCTTCCCTCTTTCATTCTCCCAAAATACATGTTTTCTTCTGCCTCAGCTTCCCAAGTGTTGGGATGACAGGCATGCACCACCACGCCCGACTCCGATGCTTTATCTCTGTACTATTTCCACTTCATCACTTCTCTTCATTTAATTTTTCCTCTGTGTCCTTTCTCTACCAGAGATTTCTGTTTCTTGAAACACAAGTTTATCTTGTCATTTAACTGCTCAAAAACCTGAAGAATTCTTTATTGTCTATATTATTAATTAAAAGTTCCTCAACTTGTCATTTTTCAACCAGTCATGGTCTACAATATTTATGATTTCTTGTACCTTGCAAGCACTCAGTAAATATTTAAACGCATTAAATTTAAAATACTACAAAATAATGTTCCCAACACTCACTGCCCACCTAAGTCCAACTAAAATCTCCTGTACTTAACCCTAGGCACCATAAGCTGCTTTATACTTACAGAACCCATCCTTAACTGTGTTGTTTGCAGAACCGTGATGTTGCTGATGTATTCACTTTGGGCATTATCCACACCCACCCCCAACAGGTCATTCCTCGACATCCTCCCCATGGACTTCTTGTCCTGCACTGGGCCCTATCTCCTCTGCTAGGGGACAGAATGCATTTCCCATTTATTGTGGCTCATTTATCATGTTCTGTTCTTGTGTTAGTCACCCTTGGGTTTGTTCCTCCTACTGGATGTCAAGCATTTTGAGGTTAGCAAGACTATTACTTGCCTCTGTCTCCTTCTGAGCTCCAAGTTTAAGGAGAAATATGTACATAGCCATCACTCAGTTAATGTGTGTGCCAATAGATAGCCATTTGACTTTTCAGGGAAGAGGTACCATCATATAAAAAAGGAAAAGAAAACATAATTAAATATTTAAGAGATTTGTTTTTAATTTTTTTTTACAGCAACTAGACCACCAGAATACATTCTGTATCACTGAAGTTTAATGTGTAAAATATTAAATGGAAATATCTTTTTCCTTTTACATTTTTGTAGAAAGATGCTGAATTCCAAGAGCATGAAAAGATTCTGTCTCCCGATTTTCTCTCTACTGTTCAAATCACTGATTTACTAACAGAGAGTGTAGATGGAGTTCAAGAGTAAGTACTTCAATATTACAATCAGACATAGATCAGTTCTAATCCATTTATAAATGAACATGATATATTATTATACATGTTAAGCTTTTTTATTGTACATTGAAATATATCCAGACTCTGGAACACAAAATTGAAAAATAACTGACTTTTTGCACTGCTTGGCAGTCTTCTTAATGGGAGAAATACATTGCAAACAAACTTGTTAATATTAACTAAGAGTACAGATTTATTGTCAAAACAATCTGTAGCATATGTCATCTTCTCTTTCTCTTCTCTTTCATTCATAAAACTGTTAAAATGCAAAGAAATAGAGCACTGTGTTTTCTATAATATTAATAGTTGATACATTTTATTATTTTGTGAATTCTGGATATTGGTCATACACCTGTGATTTTGATCAGAAATGAAGGTATACTAAATGCTCTTGATTGCATATATTTTGCTTAAAAATATATAGCCGAATTTATAGGAAATAATTCTAACATATGTACATCTCACTCTTTTTCAACCTCCTATTTTATAGTACATCATTTATGTAGAACACTATTCAGATATACTAAACAACACAATTTCCTAAATGTTGTTTCTAATAATCATCCATTTAAAAAATTACTCACTTTATAATAAAAGTCTGCTTGGCCATAATGGTGGCAAGAGGGATTGTGTAATGGGCAGGACCACAGCATCCTGATGTTTTGTCTCTGCAGTTCAATCCTCATGGCACAAGACAGTGGCCTGTACCATAATGGAAGAACAGAAAATGACTCTGTCAACAGTTATCGTTGGCAAAATTTACAAATATTATGTAAAGAGGTGATTTACTACTGAAAAGGAAAAATGACAAATGTACTGTCCAAGGGAGAAATCTAAGAAGAGAAAGCTTTTTTAAGAGTAGGTGCATAACACTAGCAGGCCTTTTCTCAAGATGCTCTTCACCCCTAGCTCTTGCAAACAGCTGGGGCCTGCTGACCAGTGATTTGGCCATACTGTTGGGTGACTGGATCTTAGTTGGTGAATTAAAATCTCCAGTTTTTAAACAAGCATCTGCTGACAACTTTATCATTTTTTATAAAAAATGAATGTTCAGCCGGGCGTGGTGGCGCACGCCTTTAATCCCAGCACTCGGGAGGCTGAGGTAGGTGGAGCGTTGTGAGTTCGAGGCCGGCTTGGGCCACAACGTGAGCACAAGGCCAGCCTGAGCTACATAGTGCGACCCTGCCTCAAAAAAACCAGGACCGGGAGTTTGGTTCAACAGCTTAAGCGCCTGTCTGGCAGGTACGAGGCTGTGAGTTCGATCCCCGGTGCCGCAAAAAAAAAAAAAAAAAAAAAAAAAAAGAACATTCATTGGGAAATCTGCTTCTAGATGTGAAAACTGATAAAAATGCATTCATGATGTTAACATCACTGACTCTCCTCTCTCGTTAGTTCCATGTGTTTTTATGCAAAATAGCTTATATTTCCAGGTATCCCAAGTACTTTTGATCACTGTTAATTCAAAATAAAAGGTAGTTAATACTAGGCAAACATAATACCACTCAAATAACATATTTAATACAATGTGCACTTTATTTGTATTAAGTATTTAATAAAAGATGTTACATTCAATCAAGTAAAATTAAAAATGATGCTGCTTTTTAGAATTATTTACCACATTATGAGTTATTCTGTATATTATGCTTTACATGACCATATATTTTTCAGTTATTGACTACCTTTTCTGTTATGTATCTGAACTGTAAAAAGTATTTTTAATCTTTAGGGGAAGTGAGATCTCAGACAAAGTAAATGGTACAGAAGGTGGTAGAGAAATTAGCAAGGTTCAATAGCAGTTTGATCTTTTTAAACTGTCTCAATATAAAAATTACATAAAGTAATCTCATCTTTGAATAAATAAGTTCAATATTATCTTAGGAGCCATTTCTTTGTAAATTTTCGTGGTACTTTTTCTTGTGTTTTTAACTGGTAATTCTGAAATATTTGCAGTATTTCAAATAGCATTTTTATAAATAGGAATTACATACTTTTCAAAATGACATAAATATTTAGGTACATTATGTCTAAGTAGCATAACTATGCTGAAATTATACAGTGTACAAAAGTATATGCCTCTTTAATTATAACATATCAGTACATGTTCCTACCTTTTAAAATAAAGACTTGCTCTTTATGAATGCAACCAATCAAATAGTATTATTAAACATACTTTTGGAACACACTTTAAGCAGTTAAATATGGGTACATTTCTCATTGACTCCTAGCTCCTATCAATCACTTATTTTTAAAATGTAATTCTGTCTTTATTTGCAGATCCATGCCAAATTCCTTTTTTTAAAAAAGGTAGAGACTACTTTAAAAATAACTTTGTATGTCAGATGTGGCGATGCATAAATCCCAGCAGTCAGGAAGCTGAGACAGGATGATTGCCCAGAGTTCAAGACCAGCCTAGACTACGTATTGAGTTCAAGGCCAACCTGGATTACTTAGCAAGACTTTGTCTCAAAAAATAAATAAACAAAAAATAAAACCACTTTATAAACATACAGATAACACCAAGACATCTTGTAATGACCTTTCTATACGTGGGCCTCTCTGAACTGCTTAACTGTTGCTTTTAAAGTTTCTGTCTTCATGTCATCACCTAGAAGTAAAACACATTCCATTTCATGAACGTGTAAGAATAACACAATAATAGTTTTACTGAAATTCTCTGTTGAACCATATCATGACCATCTCTCTTATGTCCCTTGTTCCACCTTCCTTTATATCCAGTGTAAAAGCTTAAATATTTGCCAAAAAAGTACAGGGAAACTTCACATTCAACCTTCAACAGTAAGAATTCTGTTTTTCACATGACTCCATTCATAAGCTGCTTTGTAGATAAATAACTGAGCAAAGAGCAGAAATAAGAAATATTCAGCCCCTCAGTTCAAGTTAAATGGGAAGATTCCAATGGTGTTAGGGAAAGGAAGAGTTCAAGGAGGGGTTTTGGAAAGAGGCAAGGTGGCAGGAGATCAAAAAGATTTTACCAAAAGATACTTACAAAACTAGAAACACTTGACAGATAAAAACAGAGAGCAAAGACACATGCAAATAATGAAGTCAAATAGTTAATTAACAAAACACAACATGCAGATGGCAAGTGAAGAGAAAGCAGGAAAATGAACACTAGAAACAGAAGAAAATGTTAGGCAAAAGCTGATGATTGATGAGGACATCAGTTCTATAAAACAAAAGACTAAAAATGGAATGATAAAATACATAAATAAGAAACTTATAACTAAAGCAGGGAACTAAGGGTAAATAATAGAACCAATGTAGAACTGATGTTGTATAAAGTCAAGTCAGTAACAATGGAAGACAAAGTTAAGAAAACATAAAACTGCATAGTAAAGCAATTAGATGTTAGAAAATGCACCTAACATAAAGAATCAGAAAAAATTAAATCTTATAAAATAATGCTTTGATGTTAATATACTAGTATAATAAAATCTATGTATCATCTCATTTCTGGGATAAAGACATCCAGAGACAAATAGGTCCTATATTTTTCTTTATCAATGCTATGTGGCAGAAATCAGCAGAGTGACAAGTCACTAAATTTAGGAAGTCAAAAGAATGTGACTGCAGAATAAAATACTACTTTAGGTTGTTATTTAACTATGATAATAATGCATTGTAAAACAAGCAACAACTCAGAACAGGAAATATAGTATTCATGTGGTCTTGCAAAAAAATGTACCTCAGCACAATAGAAACATGAATCAATTGGTGACTTTAAAATAACAAAAACAACAAAACTGCTAATGATAAACTGTGTTATAGAAAGACTGGAACTTATGGGACTCATTTAAAATTAAAATAAGATTTAATATAATAATAATAAACCAAACCAACTATTATAGAACATGTAATGAAAATAGTGTGCACATGAGAAAAAAAAGAGTAAAACCTAATATCCTCCTCTCATCAAAATAAAGTTTAGTTTTGGAATGTTTTTTAAAAATTGCATCACACGTGAAAGTGTTACTATCTCTAACTATACAAAAAAAAACTCACAAATTCATAAGAAAAAAGCAGCCATCAGGCATATAGCTCAATGGCATAAGCACCTGCCTGGCAAGTACAAGCTCCTGAGTTCAATCCCCAATACAAAAAAAAAAAAAAAAAAAAAAAAAAAAAAAAAAAAAAAAAAAAAAAAAAAAAAAAAAAAAAAAAAAAAAAAAAAAAAAAAGAAAGAAAAGAAAAGAAAAGACTCAACCAAGAGAACATGTTAAAAATGAATATAATATAACAAAGAAGCAAAAAATATAGAAGATAGTGATTTTATAATAAATCAATATATATTAAAATCATGGGCTAAATTCAGACTCCATTGGAATATGGAAAAACAGACCTTTTATTATGGTATTGATAGAAAGCTAATTTGGCACTACCTTTTTTGGAGGGAAGTTTAATAATACATTTCACCATATCAAATACAACCCAGAAGTCCCATTTTTTTTTCCTTTTTTGCAAAAGATCACTGGAGTTTTGGGAAAGTCTTAAATCATCTTTCCTTATTCTAGGTTCTTAACCAATGGAGGACATTGAAGCTTATTGCCCATTTTGGAATATATGTTCCCAATATACTTTCCTCATTACTTGGAGCTCCGTTTTTCTAATAAGACCAGTGGATGTGTGGAGGCCTTCTGCTTCTTTATGGAATACTAATTTTTTCTTTTTAATTTTAGTTACATTTATTGCAAACTATTGTTCCAGTCTGCAGTTTGTCTTTTTTTTTATTTTTTATTTTTTTTATTTTTTGGTACCAGCAATGAAACATGACCTTGCACTTGCCAGGCAGACACTGTGCCACTGAGCTATATCCCCGGCCCTGTCTTTTCAATTTAGTTATTTGGTCTTTCATCATCTAGACATGTTTTGTCTCCTTGAGTACAGATTAATTTATCGGCCTTTTTCTCTGTGATTAGCATTTCTGGCATCATGTTCAAGAAATTTTGGCTTGCTCAAATGTCACAGTATATTTTTGATGAAAAAGTTTGCATTATTTGCCATTAACATTTAAATACTTAATCCACTGGATTTTATTGCATTGTATAATTTTCATATGGATAGATGTCCCAGAACCAGAGCACATACTTCTCTCACTGA
Organism: Dasyprocta punctata; assembly: GCA_004363535.1. Classification (NCBI taxonomy): domain Eukaryota; kingdom Metazoa; phylum Chordata; class Mammalia; order Rodentia; family Dasyproctidae; genus Dasyprocta; species Dasyprocta punctata. Next base: position 27,913 of record RJWM01014916.1, read on the forward strand.
TTTGAAATATACTACTTCTGTCATGTACCAAGTGCCTGTGAACATTCTGTCTGTTTCTTCAGTCTGTACCTGATCCATTGGCCTACTTACTTATTCTCTTAAAACTAAATGATGCTGTATATTACTCAAATAAACATTGCTGGAAAAAGTTTAATGCAAATTAAAATGCCTGGCTAGTACATAAACCTCATTCCCACCACCAGAGGGTCTTTCCAGATCTGTATCTAACTGCTGAGTTGCATGCTTGACGAAACATATCAGAGGGTATAGTTATATGACATATAAATGTTGATTATATTGGTTTTAAAAATAAAATGCATCACATATAAATGATATATTCATTCATGAATATATAATATGAATAAATGTATCTATAAATATACTGTATATCATTCATGTGTGTTATATATATTATGTATATATGGATTTGACTCAGATAACTTTGAAGTCAATCTATCTCTGAATTTCCTATTTTATGATTTTTTTATATAATGGTTATAAGATAACTGTCAGTTATCAAAGCTACTTAGTTATTTATTAATATTCATTCACCAAAAGAAAAGAAATCTCATCTTTAGGAATTACTGAAATAATCTAGAAGAGTATCCACCATAAAAAAATTATTATAGAAAAATTTCCCATACTGAGTGGCATTATAAGAAAGACAGTGGGAATACAATGATTCTTCACAATAATTAGAACTCATTTTGGAGCTCAACATTTGCTCTATACCACTGAACATGAAGCAGACACTGGAGAGTTAAACACATTATCAGCATCAGCTTTATTTATTTTCATACTTGCTTAATCAATTCTGTTATATTATCCTGATCATACAATTTATTTTATTATTATGAATGATTAGGGCTTCTTATTTTGAAAATAACAGCATTAAGTTCTCACACACATATTGTCCCTACTCCTACCTCAAGAAATCACATATAAACTAGGAGGAAATACCAAACCTATCTTAATCAAAACAAGGAGAATGCTGAAAGCCTAAACCACAAAATATGAAGACGATGGCCACAATCGTCATGGTTCCACAAGTGCAAGAGAAAATAAAAAGAAGAAACATGTAGTTGCAGATTTTAGAATGAGTTAAAATATTCTTTCATAAGAGGAAAGTTCTGATTCACAATAGCAGGATCAGGGTGTACAGATTTAGAGCAGATACTTCCTGTATTACAGGAAGTGGGCTGTTTATGTGACAGTAAACATAACCCACCCATACTTTTTCTTCTTTTACCCAACTTACTAAAAAAAAGTAAATGTTAGAGATATTGACAGAAAGTTACTTTAAACAGGAAATGCTGACTGGTTTGTAAAACAGCCAGGTCTTCACCTCCACTACATATCCCTGTCCAAAGACAAAATCTCACTTCATTCAGAGATAAGTAATAAAGAAAGAATAGCATCTAAAGCACTGCAATAAAGAATAAAAGGAAGGGAACAGGAAAAAGAAATAGCAGATAAAGAAAATGGACCAGAAAGATACAGCCGTGAGCAGACAAAAAATGTGATAAAATATTTTATCATGAATTTTAAACTTTGAAGCAATCGTAAGAACATAAAATAGAAATATAAAAGCTCAAGGAAGAGACAACAAAATATACAGGGTCATAAACTGTTTTAAAAGGAAAGATCTTACAGAATTTGAGGTAAAATTTACAGTAGTCCAAAGAAGAAATGACTGCTAAAAACACACTAAAGGACCAAGAAGACCATAGTATTAAATATACAAAATAAGGAAATACGTTGAAAAAACTTGAAAGTTAAAGTGAAAAATTATAGCTTGAGATAAAATTAATAAAACATGCATAACTGGATTCCTTTAAAAAAGAAAATAGAGCAGAATATTTAACAATCCAGTATAAGAACATTTTCAGAAATAAAAGAAGTCTAATGGTACAAATGGAAAGAGATACTGAATTTCAGAGGGAAAATATTAAACATTAAAAAATATTAAAAATTGGAGGAGGAGTATTAGAAAGTAACAAGGAAGAAAAGAAATAAAAGAGCTCTTGCTGTCTCTGTGTCTCTTTTGAATGTCATTTTAAGCTTATGGTTTGAGGTACAGTTGAACATGTTTATGTCATAGCATTAGAGAATTTTCATTCAAGAAAAGTATTGATTTTCAAAGCTAAAGGAACTGTTCAGTATTTAATCTGATTTAATGTCTGAATTTTTCTTTTGTTACAGAAAGCTGAGAATGTTTTTGAACTTCAAAAATCTTCAAACCTGTTTAAAGGATGCCATTCTACTAGATTACTATGTGTCTGGATTTTTGTGGGCCAAAGGAATGGACTTTTCTATTATTCAATGTTCAAAATTTATGACTTTGCTGGATATGTTACTTCATAATCTTAAAAGTAAGTACATTATTTTTCTCTTTTTTAAGAAAAGGCAATTTATTCTACAATATAAATTAATGTTTTTTAGCAAAAATTTCTGATTTTATTGCAGTCCTTTTGTATTTGTCAATTTCCCCTCACAGACACACATGATTTAAAGAGGTTTAATTTGGCTCACGATTTGGGGGTTTCAGTTTATGGTTGGCTGACTCCGAGGTGGTAATGCATGGTAGAAGAGTCTGGCAGAGGAATGCTGCTCACCACATGGAAGTCAGGAAGCAGAGAGAAAAGTAGCGCTAGGGCCACTTACTGAGTGAGTCACCTGGGAGTACCAGGCCACACTCCCTAACAGTGCAACTCATCACACAAACGAGTAAAGCAAAGGCCCAACCTTTGAACACATGAGACTTTGGGGGAACATTTTAGATCTAAACCATACATAATTGCTGAACATATAGCTCAGCAGCACAGTGCCTGCCTAGCAAGCACGAGTTCACGAGTTCGAGTCCTCATTTTAAAAAAATGCATCAGCAATGAAAACTGTAGGCTTTGTTTCTGATTACAGCAAAGGTATGGCTCACGCCTCATTGAATTGTAAAACTTCAAATAATACTTAACACAACTAAAGTTCTCCAAATAATTAATTTGTCACAGGTATGCTGTTGTCACTTGGAAGTCTTCCTGTCACACATCCAAAATATCTGGAGACTCTGTAATAGTCTTCCAGCTTTTCTATATATCTAAAGCCACCTGAAATGTAAAGGATATCAATAGGTACTTAGCCTGTTCTCATTACATGTAATGCTGCACAGCTACAAAAGGGAAAGAATGAGAAAGCTTTCTGTGTACTACTGGGTTATGTAGAAGGCTATATATTCTTATTGAGTAAAAGTAAAGTGAACCATTTTGTGCTTTTGCTTATAAATGGGGCAAAATAAGAATTAACATTTTTATTTGTATATACACAAAGAAATGCTAGAATACAAAAAAATCTGATAATCAGAATCATCTGTCGGGAAGAGTAGTGAAAACTCCGCACACTGACCACAAGGATTGGAAAAAGTCATATATATATATATATATATATATATATATATATATATATATCCTATGTAAAAAGTAAATTTTCAAAGAAAATATATGACGTGCAGTTTGAAGCTTTGGAGCCTTTCCACCTTTGAGTACAGTAACTATAAACTAAAAAGAGAATAAAAGAAAGTGAAAATTTTCATGGATCTCACATTCCAAATTTGAGACAATATTCCCATTTTCTCTATACCTTATAACTGATTCAAGAATATTTCTTTTAGGTGCAACTTTATTCTGTTTGGTGTCAGTTCAAAAATTAATTTCTAAAACTTGAACAGAATCCATTTAACCACTCCTAAACCCTGAGAGAGTAGAAGTGCATATATAGAACCAGACAAAACAGTAAGAAATTTAATTTTTCCTTCTGGCCTTTCAAACTTTTAAACCTAACAAGGCTATCAACATCATCAGGAAAGAATGTAATTTCTGTGTGTCTACATATTAAAGGAAGCAAAATATGTTCACACGTAACTGGAGGTGTATTAGAGTCCTAGGGACGTGAGTGTCACTTCCATTGGGCCACAACTTCATAGCGGAAGCTCCGGAGAGCACAGTCCAGGTTGGGTTCATGTGACTAATTCAGTATGCAAAGACATTTTATCCTGTGTTTCAGATCTCATCCTTGTCTCAAAATTGTGCTGCATATCTATGCCCCACCTAGAGTGAAACTGGGTCAATCTAAAGGACTGTGGAACCAAAGATTTAGAGAGTTACCTTAACAGCCGACTCTTTGTATATTCAGCGAACCCAGGATAGAAAATATTTTTTAAAAATTCTGTCTCTATTGAACATAGTCACATTTTTTCCCTGTCATAATTCCCCAAACAATACAGTATTAACAACTATATACTTGGCATTTGCATTGTATTAGGTATTATAAGTAATCTAGAGATAATTTAAAGTATATAGGAAAATGTACATAGGTTATATTCAAATTCTGTGCCATTTTATATCAGGAACTTGAGCATCAGTAAATTTTGGTGTCCTTGGGAGAGGCCCAGGAGCTAATGCTATCGAGTACTGAGGAAAAACTGTATACATTCTGCTGCCTACTTTTTCTGGGGTCTAAAGAAAGATAAGCTGTAGCATATTAGATAGATGAATATTTGACTTTTATTTAGGTCTATTGACCCACATTGACTCCCTTGTATATAACATGATTATTAGTAAGTGACTATAGAGACCTTTCTAATTTCTATGAGGCTAAAGTCCCTTTCCTCAAGACAAAAATAATGATGACAACACTTTATGTAGGATTAACTTGTGCCATGTGCGGTGCTAACTGCTTTACAACTAATGCCTTACTCAGTTCACACACAACCTTATGAGACAAACAGATACAGGTCTGAGGGTTTAAACTACTTAAGGTTACACGCAGCTGAACATCAGCAAATGAGACATGCATGGCTTTGAGCTGAATTCCTGAAAGCACTAAACACATAAAATAGAATGCAATGGAATATACATCTTTTCAGTTACCAATGCTTTCACATACATTTCTTATTTGATTGTCACAATAGCACTATCATTTTGAAAATGGATATTATTCTCATTTTACAAATAAAGCAATGATCCTCAGGTTACCTAGCTAGTGTCAGTTATGAGATACAGAACAACGTAAGTTTTCCAACTAATTATAAATCTCATGTATTCATTACCTTAGATTTACAAGAATAAACTTTATTCTAGGAGCCTTACTATTTAAGTGTTTAATCTTTCATATTTTAATCATATCACTAAATGTGATTTTTAAAAGAGCAAATATTTCAGTTAGATAAGTGAAATGATAAATTCCCTAATTTTCAAAGCAGTTATCTATGGAAAGACATTAGACATAGAAAAAACAGTTTTAAAGAGTCAGTTATTTTTCAATGTAAGGGAATAGTCATATAAATGTGTTTTTGTATTTGATAAGTATAATTTCATCTTGAATTATAATTGGTTATCTGAGAATTTCTTTTTTCTCTGCCCTTATAATAACATTTCATTAATAAAATGATTCAAATTTTCCATTCATTCATAATTTGCTCTTATTCCAACAGATTTTTCATTTCTGAAGTTATTTTCACCACTTTCAATAGAAGTTTATCATGGAAAGAGAAATGTATAAATGAGCTGAATTTCACTTAGGAAAGCCTAGTCATCCCACAGCCATTGAGTGCATCTGATACACTTCCAAGATGACCTGGAGGGAGGCTGTGAGAAATAGGCCAATTGTGATTCATTAAGTCAGATTTTAATTGTTATCTAGTTTTATGCTTCTATTTTTTACACGGAGGAAAGAGTCTAAGCGAATTGAAACTGAGTGTTCACTGTATATTTTTTAAAAACTTAAGTTACAATCATTTCATTGGTAATTTTCATATTTGGGGATTTAACATTTACATTCCAGAAAGAGTAGCGGTGTAATTCAGAAATGGCTGAGTTCACCAGTCAGCGTATAGTTTCATAGCTTATTCCTGTCTCCATCCCGCCACCAACTCCCTTCCGTTACAAAAATTGGAACATTCACTGATAGTTTCCAAGCAAAATCCCCTCACATCCCTCATGCAGGGGCCTCAGTTGACAGCCACCTCCCATGAACAGCCAGCCAGCCTTGGTTTCTCCAGAGCCTTTCAACTCTCCAGCTCCTGCCTCCTTGGCCTTTTGTCCAGGCACTCAGTATAGTCAACATACACAGGACCCGTGGACACTCCAGGCACCTAGATCCATCCTCCAAGGGCATGGGGGAGTGTGTATGCATGAATCGTAAATAATATTTTGCCTGTCATTGCTAAAAATAAGCATGATACAACCATTAGAAGTTAATATTTTATTATTATAGACACTCTAAATTTGTCTTTTTTTGTTTGTTTGTTTTTAAACTGGGGATTGAACCTAGAGACTTCACATTGGGCTACATCCCCAACCCTTTTAAAATTTTATTTTGAGACAGAGTTTCACCAAATTCCCCAGGCTAGGCTCAAATTTATGATCTGTGTACCTCAGCCTCCCAGAGTGCTGGCATTACAGATGTGTACCACTATGCCTGGCTTTTTTTTCTCTACATTTATCTACTTCTTTCTCAACTGAACAATGTCACAAAAGATAGTTTGGGATGTTTGTTTTGTTAGTTGGTAGCTGTCAGAGAATAGCCTAACAGCCTTTTTTGAGAAATGATGAAGTTGTATCGCTGTTTTTGCCCTTTTTCTCACAGCAGCCTTCATAAGCATGAATTTGGAAATAATTTACCTGAGTTCTGAGTCTGCATCTGTGGATGAGGAAAAGATATCTTGATGTTCTACATAAAAATCCATATCACTTTAAAAAAAAAAAAAAGGTCCATATTGCTGGCTTCTACTGAAAATCTTTAAGGCCAAATTCTCACATAGTAATGCTCAATTACCTCTAGTGTTACATAACTCCATTCGGTTACCTTTTCAGCTCCAAGGTCAGGTTAGAGCCCTATAGTGACTGAACTTACCATCTGAGTTTTTCCCACTAGCTAAGTCCATCACCTTTATGTAATTTGATACATCCTTTTTTCTAAGATTTTTTCAAAAATTATCCTTTTCATTCTAAATAATCTTTGCATAGATTTTGATTTTTTGTTTGTTGTTTTTTGGTTTTGTAGTGGGGGTAGTGATATTGGATGCTGAACCCAGAGCCTTTGCTCTGGGTTACATCCCTACCCTTTTCTTCCATATTTTATTTTAAGACAAGGTTTCACTGAGTTGTTAAGTTTCACAGGTTGGGATTCTCCTGTTTTAGCTTCCCAGCATGCTGGGATTACAGGTGTGCACCACATCTCACTGAATTTTTTCTTTTTGTATCATACAGTGGAAACACAAGTTCCTCGGAAAATTGTGCAGTATTATAGTAATTTACAATTGTTGGAAGTGTCGGCTGCTGCTCTTTTACACAGAATACAATTATTAATTTATTAGAAAAAATAAGAGTCTTATTATTTGTCCTCACAAATGCTGATCAGAATAAATTTTTGACACATTTGAGACATCTTGGACTACTTTGCTCTCAAAATATCTACTAAAGCAATGTTTAAGATTTGTCTGGATTTCTTTTTAGCACTACATATGTCCTTAGAGGACAACATAAAGTGGCTTGGGGAAGTGATGGCTGAAATCGGACCAACCCATTCTCAAAGAATTGATGAATGGAACACTTTTGATGTAAAGCAAGCCAATGCTATCATTGATTACTTAAAAATCAGGTATGAATTTCTTTTGATAGCATTTATTTTTTTATGTCTTTTTGAAAGTGTCTTTCGAATTTAAATTCAGTTTTAAGTAAAATCAGATTTACAGCTTTTACATGGCAGTTAAATAAGTCAGTAAAAATAATCTTCAAATCTCCCATCTAATAAATAAATGTTCTGGCCCATGTTGTATTTCCAAAAATGTCTCATGTTTGATAAACATAATTTCATCTAGGGTTATAGTAAATTACAGAATTTCCTTTTCTCTGAAATTTTGATACCATTTTATGAACAAAATGATATTTTACAATTAAACAGATTCAGTTACAGCAGGATCTGTGTTTTATGTAGCTGACTCCCAAATACCTAATTTTACATTTTAAAAAGCAGCATTCATTTCCACTTTAGTGTTTATTTTAAATACTTTGTACTAAAAATTGCACAAGTTTATGTATTTTATGGAATTTATTATGTGCCCCAAAATATTTTGTACAACTGACCAAACAAACTGATTAAAGCCTTTGTACCTAGAAAATGATGGCAGTTGGGGGAAGAGTTTTTTGTTAGTGGTTCTTCATTGGTGAAGTAAGAAAGTTGTCTTCTTATATAGTCTTTCACAGTCTGCCTTAGAGTCATGCGTCTTTCCAAAGGGACATTTTCAAAATTTGCAAACATTCAAATTAGAGTAGTAAAAATCTTTCTTTTGCCAAACTAAAGTTTCTGCACAGTATTTTTGTTCCTCTTATGCTACATACTCCAATATTTTCCAACATTAAAAATTAACATTGTAAAATGAAGAGTGCCAAATCATATCCTAGCCATGCTCATGATTTGCTTGGCAAGGACTATGGTTGTCGTTTGGAAGCTTTATAAGTATTAGTGTGTTTAAAATGATAAAGTTTATATACTGGATCCTGGCATAGATTAATAATATCATATGATACACCATGTTTTTATGTAATGGTATTTGATACAGTGTGGTTCCTTATTATAAAGGCATTTCTCCTAATGAGCGATTCTCACTGAAAGACAGTAATTTTCATCAGTTTGAGTAAGATAAAGTCCTTGTGGGTGAGGAGAGAAAGGGCTGGAAATTCATAATTGGGTGAGAACCTGACTGTCTTTCTACCTACTCAGGGCTTGAGAATGACTGGGCAAGAGAATTTTACCCTGCACATTCGTCTTAGCATCCTTCTTTCCCTTCTCCTCTTTTTTGAACATGCCAGGTTGATTTTATAAAACATATTTTTACAGCTGAGCTCTAAGCTCACGAGGTTTATAATGGGCACTGTACCAACAGTTAACCATAGCAGCAAAAGCCACATAAGGCACCATGATGATACTTTCTGAACAATGAAGAATGGCCTCTCTTTCACTGCTGATCTCCTATCTCTAGGCAAATGTACATCAATATATTTTAAACATTTTTTCAGAAGATGATTAACTTAGATCATAACCAGAGTAACTTCATATGTCAAAAATCTCTAAAAGTCCTATAAGCCCATTCTACAAAGCTGAGGAGGACTGTAATTTCAAGCACAGCCCGAGTAATTTAGCAAATTAGTGAGAACCTGTCTCAAAATAAAAAATAGAAAGGGATGGGGATGAAGCTCAGTACTAAGGCTCTTGGTTCAGTTTAACCCCTGTACCACCAAAAAAGAAAGAAAGAAAAACTCTAAAATAATATTTCAAATATGAATGAAATAAAGTAAATCAGAGCTATTTTTAGTGTCCTTCAATCTTCGTATTGTAATTTTTGAAGAAATTATGCATTTTACATATCCCTATTACAGAAAGATGTTAGTAGTGTGCCTGGGATTGATCCTGAAGTTGTGTGAAGAGAAATGTGCTTTTCTACAACAGCCATGCAGTAGATCTCATAGATTTGTAGAATGTGACCCATAGACCATGAAACTTAATTTGACGATAAATCAAATTTCACTGTTATTCTTAATGTTCAGCCTGTGTATTCTGTGATATGTCTGTGATTTGAAAAAAAAAAAAAACTAATGCCAAAATTTGTCTCCCACGATACTCTAAGGATTGGGAAATTTACATGTACAATATATGCATTCATACATGCAGTATATTGCATACAAGTATACATATAAATACTACCGTAGCCTTTCAGTTTAAACATCGCTTGCATGTATATATGAGGTCCAAGTATACTTTTTTTGTTGTGTGATCTCCCTTTCCCTGGGAATCAGGAAGAGCTACCATGTTGCAGGTGTATACCCAGTATAAACAATCAGTGTTGTTTCTCTGTGTATACCAGAGTGTTGCAGTTCCTGGGATGATTCCAGATAACTTGCCTCATTTTCATTCCATCTTCCATCAACTTAGAAATAAGATTAGATGTTTGATGGAATAGTCGAGCTCCAGCCCAGCAAAAGTCTAAAGAGGAAGGAAAAAAGATGCACCCCCATAACTGGAATGTCACTTTGTTCTCAGACAAAACCACTTAATAGCTCTCTGTGAATGAGGCAAGGGTGGGAACATGGTTGACCCTGAAAAAGACCTTCCTTTTTAGACTTCTTCACTTGGACAGATTATCCTAGTCCTGGCCTTCTCCCCAGCCCTACATCTTCAACTGCATCCAGGTCATGCATGATATTTTTGTTGTAGGAAGTTAATTTCTCTTTTGGTACAGGATGATTTAATTCCTAAGTACAGATGGGGAATAAGACTAAAAGATTATGAAATTGTGGGAAAGAAAATTTATGAATCAATTTATTTGTATATCACAAGATAGACAAAGAAAAATTTTACTCTAGCTCTCTTAGAGGAAGCCAACCATTTCCAAAATGTAGTCTTTAATTTTTCTACTTAAAATCAGTTATTGCCAGCATAATATTTTTTAACCTTATGACTTTCACTAGGTCACTACTGTAAAGAAGGTGGAATTAGAATTTATTTTGCTTCAATAAATTCTCAAATGTTACTAATCTGAATGCATTTTTTTAGCCAACAATTCAAAGTGATGTCAAAAGCTAAGTTAGTTTTGTGAATGTTGATGAATAATTCAAATGTGCGAGGTTAAAAAAAACAACAACAACCATGACTGAGTCCACACACCCGTCACTTTTTAACGCACTGGGTTAGTAGTGAGATCAGCTGCTAATATAACTCAGAGAGACCCAGCTGCCTGAGGATTTCTTCATTGATTTCAAATGAATTGAAACTTTGATCCATTACAGCATTCAGGAGAAGCCATTATTATACATGCTCTGTAGCTACATTTTGCAAATGTTAATTTCTCAGTTATATTAAAATCAATTTTCTTAAATAGCAAGAGGCACCAGAGTGAAAGAGAAACCACTAAGACAATTTTTGTTCCTGGGCATTTTGCTGTATTATGAGTCTATTAATTTTCCCAACCAGCAGGAAGAGAATTAGAAAAATTCAAATATTATCACAAACAGGATATTAGAAGTCAGCCCTTCAGTAAATTTTTAACTCTCAGTGATACATTGCCAAGCTCTTTAAATTTACTAGAAATATTTGTTTTCAGAAACTCCAATCCCTTCGCTTGTTGTAGTTTTTATACACTGACCACCTAGTTTTCAGTAGGAACAAAGGAAATGATACATTTTAAATTTATTCTGTCCTTTGATGTGTGACTAAATATTCTGCAGGAAAATCTTGCATCTTCTAAATGGATTTCACTTCATATCACATCATTTTTCAAGTGTTATTAAACATTAATCTTAAAATAGTTTGATAATGTCTGAAGTAATAATTGATATAGAAGTAGGTTATTGAAATCAATACCGTTCACATCAGAGAAAATTGACTCTAGTTCGGAACAAAACATAACAATGTAAAGCTTTATGTTATTTAGGGATAGTACATTTTTACTTTTAAACCAAGAAAAATAAAGAAGCAATCTAATTGCTTGCTTATCCAAAACCTATTTAAGCATCACAGGTAGACTTGCTGGCATTATTCTAGGTATTGTGTTGTATGTCCAGTGTATCAAATATCAAAATTTTCATTTCTTCATATTTGTGTGCAGTTTCTTTTGGAATAAAGGAGATGGCTAATTTTATATTAGCATGTAGTATCTTTAACTTGGCCAATTTAAATTTTCCCTTAATAAATACCTTTATGTTGTGATACAAATTTATCACAGTTGTGCATTTATTTTGTATTTCAGCATCTTTCAACACTACAAGCTGTACGAGTTTATGTTCTACTCTACCAGAGAAGAAATTGTGATAGGGACTGAGGTAAGTAATTTATCTAGATGAAACCAATTAAGCAGAATCACTTAATGCATGCTGATCAGCATCTGGATCTTTAACTGCTTAGAGCAACTTCTTGTCAAGATTACTCAAGTGTTAATATAACCAACTACTAGTTTGCAAAAAGAACAGTTATATAAAGTGAGCTTTGGATTAAGAGAAAATAAGCTGCCTTTTGGTTTTAGAATCATTGTTAATCACGTATGCTTAAGACTTTATGGATTATTTGACAAAGCTCAATTGAGTAGGGTACATATGTCTTCATACAAATAAAAGCAGGAAAAATCAGGCAAATTAATTTGGTTACATCTTATAATTTCACATTTATTTCCAGTCTATGCATTTTCTAAAGTCTAATTGAAATGTTACTTCCTCAGTGAAGCAAGTCTACCTTAACTACTTACATACATTTGGACAAACTCTATAATTATAGTCTATGATTTTATTTCAGTTGGTCTCTTTGTGAATTTTCATAATGTTACACAATAAGCACATAAATATGCACTGTTACATAATTTTCTAATTTTTTCCTGTGGGTTGATATACTCATGAAGCTCAAAAGTAATTTTCCCAAAACAAGGATTAGCTGCTATTTTTCTTTGATGTATAAAGCTTTTCTTTGATGTATAAGCTTATAACACCATACTGGAAACAGTAGCTCCTCAATTAATACTATATAAGCTTATTCAGTGCTGTGCACTACTTCTATGATAAGTAGTCTACCTATACACAATTTTAGATAGCATTACTAGAATTACATATTTACGATTACTAGAAATTAATACTGAGTAAGAAAACATTTCAAGAAAACTAAAGCTACCAGGCATGGTGGCACACTCCTATAATCTCAGCACTTAGGAGGCTGAAGCAGGAGAATCCTTTGCAAGTTTGAGACCAGCCTGGGCTATGAAGTGAAGCCCAAGGCCAGCCTGAACTGCATAGGGAGACCCTGTCTCAAAAAGACAAAAAAAAAAAAGAAAAAAGAAAAAAAGAAAAAGAAAAGCAAAGAAAATTAAAGCTACTATAAAAAGTGATCCATTAAATACTCAATCACTTTATGAGACTTCACTGCCTTGTAGAAGTATCGGTACAATAGTGATCATTATCAGAATTAAACAGTGAATAGGAGGATATTTACATTATCTTTATAACTTTTCTGGCTGAGCACTGGTTACAAAGTCACAACTGTTCTGTCCTCAAATTATTTTTCTGGGATTTATAAATTGCTTAGTTCAAAAACACCTCTATCACTGTTATCCTCCACTCAGTACCTGTTGAATGGAGGCCTCTTAAAAATAAGCAGCAGTAAAACAAAGAGTCCTTTTTGCTTTAAGTTTTCATTAAAATTTCTTCTTTGCAGTCTTCTCACCCTCTAGTTTAAATTCCGTATCACTGGACAGAGTTTCACTGAAAATGTTTCTATTTCAGAATTGTATCACACAGTGTGACAGTGTTGTAGTAATCATCCATTTGAAATATAACCTTACCTCATCTACTTAGCAAGATTTTGGAGAATAACAGTGACTTGAAGCGTAGAGTAACTTGATATTTGGAGTCATCAAGAAAAAATTTCAAAGCTCCCTTTTGCTTTGTTAGTTGAATAATGCCTTTCTTCTATGTTGTAAAGTTATATTTAGATGACATTTGTGCTTATGGAAAGATAAATTAGATGAAGCAGACAGAGATTGGCTCTTCTACTTTCCACTGTCTTTTGTATTTTCCCCCAGCTGACCAGAGCCAAGAAAACATTTTTAAGGGTAAGATCTTGCGTCTTCAAGAATTATATGACTTACAGAATTTTAAGGGATTAACATTAAGAAAAGTATATATTATACTGTAGTATCTTATGAAGTCTCAGAAGTGTCTGATAACTTCTGGTGCAAATATCTGTTTTTTAATTAAGAATTCTTCATGGAGGAGTCTGAAGTTGGCCCCACTCATGTGTTATTATTCATGCTGATCTCAGTTTTTTTGTGTGACTAAATATGGGCCACATGACATCCCTATGTTTCAAATTTAACTCTCAAGCTAGCATTTGATTTAGAAAACACTGAAACAATTTAGTTTCTTTCTTAACTGCAGATAGACAGTTAGGAGAAAACATAAATTCCCACTATTCATACAAGTCTCCTGTTCTTAAGAGAGAACAATAATATAATAGATTATCTCTGTTTTTCAACTATCAGTGAAATAACAGATCTAGATAATAGTGTTTTGTGGCTACTGATATCACAAAAAGAGAGAAACCCACAGTATTTTCCACCTAATAAGATAGAAACCATCTTTCTTACTTTTCTCATTGCTGAGACAAAATACCCAGCACCCAAAGTTAAAGGAGAAAAGGTTTTATTTGGCTCACAGTTTGTAGAGGTTTCAGTTTTATAGTTGACATGCTCCAAGGCAAGGTTGCACATGGCAGAGGGGCATCACAGAGGAGAAGTAGTTGACAGCAAGCACGCAAGTGAGAGCACATTTGCCCTCTTTCTAACCCTTATATTTTAGGCAGAATGCCCACCCTGCGGTGGATGTGGCATTCACATCCTTAGTCCTAGCCAGAACTGTGCCCAACAGCAGACTGACTTAGTAATCACACAGTCTTGATCCCAGCACTGCACACTGTAGATCCACCCACCTCTGAAAAGCTCCTCTCCCATGACTGCGTGCAGCTTTGGGGGGACATCTAGACACACAATCCATAATCCCATCTATGAATAATTCTTGCTAGACATTTGAAATGGTCCATCTTCTGGTTGTCTAACACTGTCTTCTCATTTACTTAAAATGTAGATGACAGAGGAGCATGCCAGGATTATCACAGCAATGCTCTGAAAGATTCTACAAAGTAGATTATGTGGAATTTTCAAGAAAGAAATTGCAAAGTGATAAAGTATAGAAAATTGAGTTGATAGAATAAAAATGAGCTCAACTGCTGTGTAGGTATCTCACTTGAAATCTATGCTATGGTTTGGATATAGTTTAAGTAGAGCCTCTGAAGGTTCACGTGTTGGAAGCTTAATCCCCAGCGTGGTGAGGCTTGAGCTAATTGAATCTTTAAGAGCTGGTGCCTACTGGAGGTTATTAGGGGAATGATCTCTAAAAGGATTCCTCCTTAGGTCATTGAGCGGATGCCCTTAGAAAGGATTAGCCTTTGAGGTCATTGGGAACAGGGCTTGGAAAAGGATTGTGGAACCCCAATCTGTCTTTAGCTTCTTGTTTCAAGATATAACCTATTCCTTCCGCACACACACTCCTGCCGCTGTGACTTTATCTCCCATCCCTCTCAGAGTTCTCACAATTGCCAGCACCTTGCTCTTCTGTCTCCAGAACTGTGAACTAAATAAACCTCTTCTTCTTTATAAAGTCAGCCTGTCTCAGATATTTTCTTATAGTAATAGAAGACAATATAGTAATACTTCAAACAAACAGTCGAATAACCCAAAACACACAAAATAGTTATGATATCATGAGATGTACTTGCATATTAAGTATCCGTGTCAATATTCACCTTATTATTGTTCATTTTAAAATATGAAATTTAAAATTAAACTAATGCATATGTGGAATTTTGTTGCATGATATATATAAATATTTAAGGAAGCAGCATTTAAAATAAGTTGGGACATAACTTTAATTTTTTAAAAGTTTAGACTTCTACCTTATACAAAATTTAAAAATGAGTCCAGTTTATTAAAAGATCCATTACCCACAATGACAACCATATCCCATAATGATAAATGATAATTAGCCCAGAATTGTCACTGAGAACAACTAGAAAAGATAGCCAAAGTATTTTTGAAGTCTTACACATTTGAAAGTTCAGGCAGCAAAGCTCGAAAAAAATTATGAGTCCAAGAGGTAAGCCAGGCATTTGGCAATATTTTCTACTTATAATTATCTAGCAGTTTAAGAAGTGTGGCTAAGAGTCTTAGAAACTAAGAAGTAGAGCTTTGATAGACACATGGAGCTGCAAAAATGAAAATTGGAAGGGAAACAAAATACAGTAAATAGCAAAAGTTGTATGTCAGACTCCAAAGGATTATCTTTTTTAAAAAATCAGCACTCCTCAGCCCTGAACTTCAGTTTCAGATTATCTCATAATTCTAGTGAATTTAAGTGTGTGTAGTGCTAACCACTTCTAAAGTAATGTAAAACTGTGCCACACTCCAAATTATATTAACATTTTTTCATAACTAGTGTCTGTCATATAATAAAAAAGAGTGGGCACACAAAATATAGGAACAGACCACAAGTATTTTATATGATTAAGCAGTCATATTAAAAGAATCATGCTTGAGAAAAAACAAATATTCTTAGAAAAAATATAAAATGTTAGATTTCAGCAGAGAATAAAAAATTATTTAAAAATGTTAAGTGGAAATCATGGAACTGAAAAAAATACTTGAAATTTTGAACCAAATAGATGTGTTTACAACAGATTAGTTATAACCAAAAAGAAAAATTGGTAAGGTCAAGTTTAAGCCAAAGAAAAAAATTAAAATGAAACATAAGTTTGCAAAACTATAGTAAACAAAAAAGAGGTATAAGAAAATATAGCTACAGTGAAAAAGTGTGACAGAGATAATTACAGAGAGAAAAGATAGAAGTAACATTTTAAGAGTAGTCTTTCCAGAAATATCCAACATTAAGGCACAGATTTAAGATTCACTGTGAATCACCAATCTGAGGAACTCTACACATAAGCATATCATAATAAATTTTCTAAAAACGAAAGTTGAAGCAAATCTTAAAACCAGACATGGAAGAAAAAGATGTTCCTTTCAAGGAAACAGCAATAAAATTGACTGACAGCTGACTTCTCATTAAAAAGAAAAATGAGACCAACAGACAGTGGTATAGCATCAGTTGTCCTAAGAAAATACAGCAGTACCTCGGTTCGTGAACTTAATTCATTCCACAATTCCAGCAAAGGTGGCCACATTCGTGTTTTTTGCGGGAAAGATGACCAGGGTCGTGTTGGTCAACCAATGCAGGGTATGCAAACAGAAGTAAAATTTTGCCAAATTTTCTGTTTGTGAACCAAACTCTTGTCAAACAAAAGCATTCATGAACTGAGTTACTACAGTAGCTGCCTTGTAGAATGACATCGCATGTAAAATGCCATCGAGAATAAAAGTTCTAATGGAGTTACTGCTGCACAAACAAAAAGTAAGAACAACAAATGTAAACTCCAAAAACTCAATAGCAAGAAAGCAAGAAACTCAGTATAAAATTGGGCAGTAGGTCCGAATAGGTATTTCTCAAAAGAAGATATACAAGTAGCCAAAAGTATGTGAAAATATCCTCAACATCAATCATCAGAGAAATATAAATCAAATCTGCAGTAAGATATCATCTCACTTCAGTAAGAAAGACTGTTACTAAGACTAAAAATAACAAGTTTTGGTGAGGATGTGGAGAAAAGTGAATCCATATATACTGCTAAAAAGAAGGTAAAATAGTACAGAGATTATTCAAATCAGTGTGGAAGTTCCTCAAAAAATTAAAAATAGAACCATCATGTCATGAAGCAATTTTACTACTGCATATACATCCGAAGGAAACCAAATCAGTATGTCAAAGAGACATCTATACCCCAAAATTCATTGCAGTCTTATTCAAAATAGCCTAGAAACAGAAAAAAAACTGAAGTGTCCATCAACTGAGAAATGAATAAAAAATACTGTACAGACATAAGCAAAACTAAAATGCTATTGTTGGCAGTGGAAACATTGTACAATAGAACATTATATAGCCATAAACAAGAATGAAATCCCATCATTTGCAACAACATGGATAGAACTGGAGATCATTATGTTAAGTGAAATAATTCAGGCAAATAAATGTAAGATCACATGATGGTATTCATATGTAGAATAAAAAATTGATCTCCTATAAGTTAAAAGAATGGTGTATCCAGAAGCTAGACAAGGCAATCATGAAAGAGAGAGTGGGAGAGATGGATTAATGAGCACTAAATTACAGTTTGATAGGAGCAAGAAGTTCTAGTCTGATATTATGTAGTAACATGACTAAAGGTAATTGTATTATATGCCATATATTTCAAAAAGCTAGAAGAATTTTGAAACTTTTCACAATGAAGAAATGATAAATATTTGAGGAGATAGATTTAAGCATTACATACTATGCATAAGAAACAGCTGACTCAGAATACATGCAGAAGAGCAATTTCTAAGATAACTCTCATTTACCCAGTTCCCAGTGTCCTTCAGATGACACTCACCAGCACAGTCTGGTCTCTGTTCACTGACAGTGTCCCCTTGATTTGGCAAGACTCTTGGGAATGCAAAAGGGCACCTTGGAGACATGAATTTAAATGCCTTAGTTTTTCTCTGGTATGATGCAACACAAAATTTTATGGTAAAATTTTAAAAGTTGAAACAAGATAAGGGAAACTTGGGCAAAGAAAATGAAGAGACGTTACACTTTACCAATGAGCGGATATAAAATATTCAACCTTAATAGCTATCAAGACACTTGCAGGCCCCGAAATCCCATGTGTTAAAGACTTGGTCCCCAGAATGGTGGTGTGAGGTGATGAAACCTTTAAGAGATAAACCTTAGGAGAAATATTCAGATCACTTGGGCCTCCCTCGAAGGGAATTGTGGGACCCTGTATCCATTTGCACTCTCCTTTTTGTCTTTGGGACATGAGGTGAGAAACTTTTCTCTGCCACGTGTTCTTGTCATCATGCGCTGCATTGTCACGGGCCCTAAAACAGCAGGGCCAATCCCTTATAGGCTCAAACCTCCAAAACTATAAGCCACAATAAAGCTTTTCTCCTTATAAATTGATTTCTGAGGCATTTGCATAGTGACAGAGAGCTGCCTGAAACAGCAAAGGAATAAAAGAGTTTTTTTTTTTTCGATTATGAGATTGGCTAATAGTAAAAAAATTAACATTTTATTTTAGTGAAAGGAAAACATATGCAGGAAAATGTAACTCTGTAAATGTGGAGAAGCTGCATTAGTAAAGCCACTTTGAAGAGCAGACTGGCAAAATCTATACATAAAGTTTTTCTGATGTGAATAGCCTTTGTTCCCTAATATCTTAGAATCTTTCTTGTAGACATCGGACTCTATGATATAAAGTATTTAAGCCTGAAAATTCTTCAAAGCACAATTTATAACAGCTAAAATTTGCAGAAGATGAATCAGAATGTAAACAGTTAAATACAGTGCAGTATAGTCACACTATAGAAAATTATGGAGTCTTTAGCAGGAATGGAATAGATTCCTAGGTATGGTTATATAAATCTCCTCAAAATATATTCTTAAATTAAGAAGTATAAGTGCAAAACAATAAGAATAGTGGCCCCATTTCTTCATTTTTGTAAAGCAGATAAAAGTGAAAAGACATAACCAGGCATGGTGGTGCAAACCTGTAACCCCAGCACACGGGAGGCTGAGCAGGAGGAGGGTTGTCTCGAGTTCAAGGCCAGTCTGAGCTACACAGTGAGCTCGTCAGTCTCAATTGCATTGCAAGACCCCGTATCCAAAAGAATAAAAAATAATAAAAATAATAAAAACATGAAAAGACATAGGCATATAAGTGACAGAAAAAGAACTAGAAAAATTTATAGTAACCCTCAATGTGGCTTCCCCTTGGGTAGTGGAGTGAACGTAGGAGTTGGGCAGGATGTGAAAAGGGACATTTTATTCTGTCTATTTCAGATTTACAACAATCTTTTACAATGTGAATGTCTTCGTGTATTACTTGTACAAGAATAAAATCGTTCCCTAGTTTATTCCCAAGAAGTACTGAGGCACATCTTGTAAATTACATGTAGATGTAAAAACATGCTTACTGTTAACATATTGACAGATAGACTGTTGGTTAGAGAGGCATTAGCTGGGTTTTTACAAGATAAGGCTGGACAGAAAAAAATCATTGAACTTTTAATCATAAAATTAAATACAAGTACATTGTTGTCATATTTAAATTTTAAGTAAAATAAGGTTTTGCTGAAAAATCATTTGCATAGTAAAATGATGTTGGGCTATAACATCCTAAATTTTCCCAAAGAAAATAAAATTGATATAATGTGTATTCTAAATGGATATGTATATATATGAATATATATATATTTAAATACATGCACACATGTGCACATCTTTATAGGTTTTCATTCAGAAATTAAAATCTCACAAGACTTATTTTTTAATAACTTCCAAAATGTGATAGGTGGGTATATTTTTAGTTATGTTCAAACCAGTGCATGTTACTATGTTGCGGCATGTTACTCTATAACATGCGTATTTTCACACACACACACACACACACACACACCCTTTGCACAACTCCAGGAACACCATTTGCATTGTGAACCATGCAATTATGCAGTTGGGTACTGGACAGCCTGTGTAGCCATTGGTAGAGGCCCTGTTTTCACAAGCAGTACTATACCAGGATCTGATTCTTATAAATATGATAGAGGGATATTTAAAGAGAATCATAAATATATTTAAGTTTCCTTTCCTAGAATCAGGCTTTGGCAGCCTTTCATAACCCAAAATAATTCCACTTAAGGTCAGCAAATACAGGAAGTTCAGACCTCTCTAAAATAAATGAATGTCAACTGTATATAATTTCGTGTTCTGAGCACATACTCCTAAAGTAAAAACAAAATAAAGAAAACATTTTTCCTTATTTTAAAACTCACATAGATTATGGGTGTTAATGTCTGTGTACATAAAATTGTTAGCTGTTAAAGGAAAAATAACCAGATAGAAACATAAACTTTATTTTCTTTCTTTAAACTATAAAGTTACGGAGTCCTGAGTAAATAAAATATGAAACTTATGTAAACATTTATCCTTTTAACAAAAAAAAAAAAACAGACAAAAACAACATTGCATGTCTGATCATATTTTGGAAAGGAAGAAGGCAACTGAAGCATAGCTACAAAGATATCCTTTTTCTCTTCAGTTTACCCTTGAGATGTACCTATCAAAATAATCTAAACTTAGCCAGATGATGTTTTTAATCTTGAAAAGGCTTTTTTCTTGTTGGATGATCCTATTAGCAAACTGCTGGAAGGGAAAATAATACAGGGCATAATTTGTAGTTTGACCTGTTCACATTGGGTGTTGCTAAAGAAAATCAATCAGAATTTGTTGTGTTAAAATAACTCTATCTGCTCTACCTGGCAAGTGTGACTAACTGACTTTAGAATCTATCATTTAAAGAAAATGGTTGATGCTTCAATATACAATTTATCAAACTTCACTCTAGTCCTTTTTCTCCAAAGCATAGAAAAATAATCATCCTTCCCTA
>RJWM01014917.1:0-49080 GCA_004363535.1 Dasyprocta punctata
TGAAGTATTCATGATCTCTAGCCCAGTTTCCAGTAAAGTCCTCTTACCCATTTGAAATCTCATGAGCTGACCTTTACTGTCTGCATTTCTATCAGCAGTCTGGTCTTCTGATTGCTCACCAGCATCTACCATCAATCTGTGCTGATGGTATTCTAGGGCATGTTTACCTGGCACCTCCAAGCCTTGCCAAACTCCTTCCACAAACCAATTCTGAAGGTTTCTGACTCACACGGTAAGGTATAGTCACAGTAACAACCTTACTTCTTATTCACGTTTCCATCACTGGGACAAAATACCTAACACTCAACTTAAAGGAGAGAGGTTTAACTTGATGCATGGTTTGAAGGAATTCTCATGGCACTCAGGAAGCAGTGATATCAAAGAAAGCAGTGAGAGATGGAGATATATAATTTCTAAAGGCACACTGTCAGTGACACATTTATTCCAAACAACTCTCATCTCCTAATGATGTATTTAACTATGAATTCATCAGTGGATTGATCCACTAATGGGTATAGTGACCTCATGATCCAATCACCTTCCAAAATCCCCACTTTTGAACACATGTAACCTTTAGAGAAAATTCTAGATCTAAACTCGAACAAATGCTTTAAGGAAAGTTTTCAATAGTGCCTGGAATTTTTTCTCAATAAATTCTTGTTTTCTTCAGATTGTATCACATGCAAGTAATTTCAGAGACTGTGAAACTAACATATATGGCTGAAAATATGAAGTGGTAGTTCAGAGACAATGTATAGCCCAGAGATAGATCTGAATCATCTTCCTGGGTTGTCAATTTATTCATGTATTTTAATAGGTGGTGATAAAAGAAAGTCATGACTTTGTATTAAAACATGCAAAATTGTTCTTGACAGTTTTTAAAATAAATAATATGCTTCAAAAACACATGGTCCTTGTGGTGGGTCAGTTCAGCATAACCACAGTGCCTGAGCCATAAGTCTTTCTTTTAGTCCTTATGAACCCTTCCATGGAAAAATTGGACAGGTGCTGCTGCAGAATTCAGAGTCAGGGAAATCCATAAGCGTGAACAAATATGATCAGACTTAGGTGTTAGAATCCACTGGTTATCAAGGGAAGAATTGGCATGGAGGAGAGAGGATATCCAAAGAGGAAAAGCCTACAGGAAAGCTAGTGCAAGAGTCTGGGTAGAAATAGATGAGAACAAAACTAGGCAAATGGTAATACAAGTGATGAGGAGGAGACAGAGTTGTCAAATTTAGAAGACTGAATAAAGAAGATACTTTTGTTCCAACGCAGAGAAAGAGTATGATAAGAGAATACTGAGGTAACCCCTGGATTCTCATTTGAGTGGATGGCAGGCCTGGAGGAACTGTGGACTTATAAAATTATACCTATAGGCATAATCATCAGTATTATATAGTTGAGAAATATTTGCTTTACAATAAACCCTCTTGGCTGCCTTTATACCTTAATTAAAAGAAAATTTAGTTCTTTTATATTTACTTCTAATAAATTAATAACTAAAGTTCCCATTTCTTGAAATGATTTCCTGTTTCCCTAGATATTATTTTAAGAAATTGCTCCCCTAGATATGCCAGTACATGACAGTTACCTGCTTTAATTACTGGCTCTTTGGTAGGGAGGAAAGCGTACAGCTTTGGGGAGCCCTTAGGCAAAGACTACAAGTACTCAGGGCTCTATGAAAGTCATTGTTCTTGCAAGAGAATTGCAGGTGGGTTCACCTTTCAAAACCTGAGCTCTCTAATGTGATGGTACACTTTCTCCATGATAATATCAGAACAGAAATTAAACATTCATAGTATGGAAATTAAACGCTGAATAATTTACTCTAAACCAATAAAGTAGACATTGGTAGTAT
The DNA here is from genome assembly GCA_004363535.1 of Dasyprocta punctata. NCBI lineage: Eukaryota > Metazoa > Chordata > Mammalia > Rodentia > Dasyproctidae > Dasyprocta > Dasyprocta punctata. Next base: position 1,862 of record RJWM01014917.1, read on the forward strand.
GATAACTCCAAAATGAAGTATAGTAGAGGAAAAATAACAGTTTGTTCATTAGCTATAAGCCTGGATTGTGCCATGAAAATGGAACATGTTTCCTCTGTTGTGATTAGAGTTTAGAAAAAAATGTAGTCCTGAACTTGGACATTCCACAGGGATGATTCTGGAGGAAGACACTGATCTGAGAGCAGGCATCCAGTGTATATCACTCCAATGACCCTGTAAATGAGCTGTGTGTCCAGGAGCAAGTCATTTAACTAATCTATAGCTTTGTTTTCTAATCTGACATTGTCCATGAATAATTTCTGCCCTGTCAGTAACATAATTTCAGAAATAAAATGCAACTATGTATTATTATCTTATTAGGCACAAGGCAAACTTACAAAAGTCTGGTTAGTTTCAGATTCTACCAAAATGTCTAAATAGACTGTGACTATTCTGTAGTGCTGTTGGACTACTTTCCTACTATTCTTACATCTATGGGGGTAAAGGAATGAAACTATCTAGTAAAGCAGATCCAGGTGGAAGTCTATTAAAAATCCTTAAACCTCTCAATAATCTCTAACAATAACAGATACCTCAGAGTCCTATCACAAAGATATCTCAGGATCCATGATAATCACAGAAAAGTGATCAGATAAAGCATCTGTGTCTGCCTTTTGTTAAACTATGATGGTTCCCAAGTTCCCTTGGTGGGAATGTGTCATATTCTCATATATTATACATTTAATTCATTGCCTTTCTTTGAAACTTCCAAGTCTTGAACCTTTTTGAGCCCAGGTTTTTTCTATATCCTTTCTTTTAATCTTACTTAGTATTTATTATAGATTTTGGAACATATATACTTTTTCAGTTTCTTAAACCAGGGAGACAATACGATATTTACACATGTGGGTTTGATTTATCTCGCTTATGAGTATGGTCTCAAGTCATGTCCATTTACTTATAAAAGTCTCAATGCAATCTTTCTTAATAGCTGAGTAGTACTCCATTGTATAAAAATACCACATCTTTTATATCCATTCTTTGATTGATGGGAACTTGGGTTATTTCCATGATCTGGCTATTACAAATTGGGTTGCTATAAACATGGGTGCACAGATATCACTGTGGTATGTTTTCAACTCCTCTGAGAAAATGCCCAGAAGTGGGATAGCTGGGTTGAATAGGATCTCTAATCCTAGCTTCTTGAGGAATCTCCACACTGACTTCCACAGTGGCTGCACCAGTCTACACTCCCACCAACAGTGGAGAAGAGTTCCTTTTTCCCCGTAGCCCCTCCAGCATTTGTTGTTGGTTGATTATTTAATCTTGGCTGCTCTTTCTGGAGTGAGATGGAATCTCAGTGTTGTTTTAATTTGCATTTCCCAAATGAACATTGATGTTGAACATTTTTTCATATATTTATTTGCCATTTGTATTTCTTTCTCTGAGAAGTGTGTATTCATCTAAGATGCTCATTTTTGGATTGGGTCTTTGAATTTTAAAAGCCTGATTTCTTTTAATTCCTTATATGTTCCAGATAGAAGTTCTTTGTCTGATGGACAATTGGCTAAGATATTTTCCCAGTTCATGGGTTTTCTTTACACTCTGTTGGAGATTTCCTTTGACGTGCAAAAACATTTAATAAGATGAGATCCCGGTTGTTGATTCTGGGAAGTGTTTCCCGTGCAATTTGATTTTTGTTCATGAACACTGCCTACTTCTATGTCATCAAGATTTTCCCCTACTCTGTCTTGTAGTAAGTTTAGTGTCTCTGTTTTAATATTCAGATCTTTGATCCATTTTGACTTTATTTTAGTACATGGTGATAGGCATGGATCTAGTTTTAGTTTACGGCATATAGAAAGCCAGTTTTTCCAGCACCATTTGTTAAAGAGGCTGTCTTTCTTCCAATGTACATGTTTGACCCCTTTGTCAAAGATGAGGTGGCTAAGTGTGTTTGTAGTTGTGGCTGTATCCTCTAATCTAGTCCATTGATCTTCAGGTCTGTTTTGATTCCAGTACCATGCTGATTTTATCACAAGTAGCTTTGTAGTATAGCTTCAAGTCGGGGATTGTGATACCTCCTGTCTTACCTTTGTTGCCCAGAATTGACTTTGCTATTCTAGGTCTTTTCTGGTTCCAGATGAATTTCAGGAAAGCTTTCTCTAGTTCTGTGAGGAAGGCAAGTGGTATTTTGATTGGGATTGCATTAAATCTGTATAATAATTTTGGGAAAATGGCCATTTTCATGGTGCTTGTTCTTCCTATCCATGAACAGGGAATATCTTTCCATTTTCTGAAATCTTCGATTTCCTTCTTCAGAGTAATGTAATTTTCACTGTATAGATATTTTATTTCCTTTATTAGATTGATTCCTAAGTATTTCATTTTTTTGGATGTTATAGTGAAGGGTGTGGTTTCCCTTATTTCTCTGTCAGTGACTTTGTTGTTTGTGTACAGGAATGCTATTGATTTTTGAGTGTTCACCTTGTATTCAGCAACCTTACTGAATTTGGTTATTACCTCTAGAAGTCTTCTAATGGATTTTTGGGGGTCTTCTATGTAGAGTATCATATTGCCTGCAAATAATGATAATTTCACTTCTTCCTTTTCTATCCTTATTCCCTTTATTTCTTTCTCTTGTCTAATTGCTCTGGCTAGTATTTCCAGAACTATATTGAATAGGAGTGGTGGTAATGAACATCCTTGTCTTGTTCCTGATTTTAGGTTGAAAGTTTTCAGTTTCTCTCCGTTTAGTAAGATGTTGGCTGTTGGTTTATGATATTTGGCTTTTATCAGGTTGAGGCAGAGACCATCTGGTCTGATTTTCTGTAGGGTTTTTATCATGAATGGGTGCTGGATTTTGTCAACAGTTTTTCAGCATCTATTGAGATGATCATGTGATTCTTGTCCTTGGCCCTGTTGATATGGTGTATTACATTGCGCATGTTGAACCATCCCTGCGTTCCTGGGATGAATCCCACTTGATCATGGTGTATAATCTTTCTGATAACTTTCTGTATTCTATTTGCCAGTATTTTTTGGAGGATTTTTGCATCTATGTTCATGGGGGAGATTGGCCTGTAATATTCTTTTTTAGTTGGGTCTTTCTCTGGTTTTGGTATTAGGGTAACACTTGTTTCCAGGAATGAGTTAGGGAGACTTACTTCCCTTTCAATTTCATTGAAGAGCTTGAGGAGTGTTGGCATTAAGTCTTCCCTAAATTTCTTGTAGAATTCAGCAGTAAATCCACCAGGGCCTGGGCTTTTCTTTGTTGGTAGGATCCTAATTACATTTTTAATTTCATTAGCTGAAATTGGGTTATTCAGCAGTTTTACATCTTCTTGATTCAGCTTTGGTAGTTCATAGGTTTCTAGGAATCTGTCCATTTCTTCTGTGTTATCGAAGCTATGTGAGTAAAGGTTTTCGAAGTAGGTGTTGATAATCTTCTGTATTTCCACAGGGTCTGTAGTGACTTTACCCTTTTCATTTCTTATTGCATGAATCTGAGTTTTTTCTTTCCTCTTTTTGATAAGGTTTGCTAGGAGTTTATCAATTTTATTTACTCTTTCAAAGAACCAACTCTTCGATTCATTAATTATTTGTATTGTTTTCGTAGTTTCAATGGCATTAATTGCTGCTCTAATCTTGATAATTTCCTCCCTTCTTTTGGGTTTGGTCTTGACTTTCTCTTGTTTTCTATAAGTTTGAGGTGCAGCATTAGATTGTTTATATGAGTTCTTTCCATTTTTCTGATGTGGAAGTTTAGTGCTATAAATTTCCCTCTGAGGACTGCTTTCATTCTGTCCCACAGGTTCCAGTAATTTGTATTTGCATTTTCATTCAATTGTAGATATTGCTTAATTTCTTCTTTAACTTCTTCTGTGACCCATTGGTTGTTTAGGAGGGTATTATTTAATTTCCGTGTGTTTATGTGATTCTTGTGGGTTTTTTGGTCATTCATTTCCAATTTTACTGCGCTATGGTCAGATAATAAGCATTGAGTTATTTCAGTTCCTTTGCATTTACTTAAGCATGTTTTGTGGACCAGTATATGATCTATTTTAGAGAATGGCCCATGTGCAGCTGAGAAGAATGTGTATTCTGATGTTGATGGGTGGAATACTCGGTACACATTTACTAGGTCCATTTGTTCACAAGTTTGATTCAGTTCTGTTATTTCTTTGCTTTTGTTTGGTTGATCTCTCTCTCTGTGACAGTGGGGTGTTAAGGTCCCCTGTTATAACTGTATTATTGTTTATTTGGTTTTTTATGTCTATTAAGAATTGTCTTACATAGTTGGGTGCTCCCACACTCAGTGCATATATATTTATGACTGTGATTTCTTTTGAAGTTTTCCCTTAACAGGTATGTAGTGACCTTCTTTATCTCTTTTGATCATTTTTGGTGCGAAGTTCATATTGTCTGCAAACATAATAGCTACCCCTGTTTTTTACTGGGTTCCTTTTGCATGAAGTATTGTTTTCCAGCCTTTGAGTTTTAGTCTGTGAATTTCCTTTTGAGTGAAATATGTTTCTTGTACACAGCATATTGTTGGGTTTTGTTTCTTAACTCACTCTGCTAGTCTGTTTCTTTTTATTGGTGAGTTGAGACCATTTACATTGATTGATATAACTGATATGTACTGGCTCATCCCTGTCATGACATCTTTCTGTTGTTGGTTTTCTACATTTTCTGTTTAATTATTTTCCCTGTTTAGTGGTTTCCTTTTGTTGTAGTTCTTAAGATTGTAGCTATATTTGTCTCTTTCTAGAGTGTCTTTCAGTACTCTTTGTAGTGTTGGTTTGGTGGCCATAAACTTCTTCAGTTGTTCTTTGTCATGAAAGTATCTTATTTCCCCATCAGTTTTTAAGGACAGTTTTACAGGGTACATCAATCTGGGTTGAAAGTTGTTTTCTTTCATGATTTGAAATACTTCACTCCAAGCTCTACTTGACTTAAAGGTTTGGGCTGAGAAGTCTGCTGCGATTCTGATAGGTTTTCTTTCATAGGTGATCTGTTTCTTTTCTCTGACAGCTTTTGGTATTTTGTTCTTGTGCTGTATTTCTGATAGCCTAATTATTATATGTCTGGGTGAAGATTTATTTTGGTTATGGTTAATTGGGGTACTGTATGCTTCAGTTACCTGTATATCAGATTCTCTTCCCATGTTTGGAAAGTTTTCTGCTATTATCTCTGTGAATAGTCTTCACAGGTCATTAGTATTGACCCCTGCTTTTTCATTTATGTCTATTAATCTTATGTTTTTTCTCTTGGCATCATCTTGCAGTTGTTGAATTGTTGTTTCTTGGTTCCTTACTATTTTTAAGAGATCTTTTCTTTCGTGGCCATAAGCTCCCATGCTGTCTTCAAGATCTGAGATTCTATCTTCAGCTTCATTCAAGCGGGTTTTCAAACTTTCCATGGAATTTTTCATTTCCTGCATTTTCTTTTGCTTCTATTCCATGAATTCTGTTTGGGTCTTATATTGTTCATTCAAAGTTTCTTAAGTTCTTCTATTTTTTATCTTGCTCTTCTTTAGATACACACAATCTTTCTTTAATAATAATGGTCATTTCATTTTTTAGCTGAGAGATTATTTCTGATTTGAGTTTCTCTAGCTTCATCGAGCTGTTTCTTACTGCATTTGCTGTCATTTCTGAAAGTTCAGTTGTTTGACTCCCAGTGTCTTCCATTTCAGTGTCTCTTGGGTTTGTTCTCAGTGGGCTGGGGGATTGAGATTGTCTCTTGGTCTTTCATTTTGTCATTTTCTTCTGGGACCTGTGTGGCTCTGTGTCCTGTGAGGCTGACTGGGCATTCCTCTGGTGGGTTGCACTGAGTCATGGGACCAGGTAGAGCTGGATCCTCTGCACAGCTAGTGAGCACGCACTCCCAGAGTGTACTGGTAGAGCATCAGCCTTACTGGGTAGGGGCCAAGACCTCCCAGACCCAGACAGCTAGGTGGAGTGTACACCAGAGTGTGGCACCACCTGGACACTGAAACTGGCTGCAAAGAGTTCAGAGCCTCTGGAGTGCCAGGCAAGCCTGGGTGAGTCCCAGGCCTACAGTGCCCGGGCCTTGCTCCTGGCTAGGTGGGCCTGCAACCTCTAGGACCCACTGTGCTGGCAGCTCCACTGAACAATCTCTTTCTATATTCTAAAAGTACCCAATGACACCCCTAGAATTTTCCTACCTTTTTATTAAAAAAACCTAAAAAAAAAAAAGACTGAGACACACACAAGAGGAGAATTCAGTCTCTGGGAGTTTGTAGTTCACTTCCCCTTACTGACAAGGGGCTGTAATGAAGTCTGGAACTCCATAAGGAGCATCATAAGACAGACCTGCATTGAGCTTCTGTTCTTATCTATTATAATTGTTGCATCTTTGTTATGGTTTATGTCTGAGTGCCATCCTCTAAAGTCTCATGAAGTCATGGGGGCAGGTTTCTAGATTTTGTGATTGATTCATGGTTCATTGCTGGGATTATGGGTATAAGTGCTGCACCCAGTCTAGGGTACATGGCCCAAATTAAATATAAGAGCCCTTTGCTCTTGTTTCTCTTGGTATTTGTCATTGCTGTGAACTGCTGTCCCTCTGCTGTGCCCACACTGTCATGGAGTCAAATGATTATGGACTGAGACCTCCACAAACTGTGAGCTAAATAAATCTTTCCTTCCTTAATTTTGGATGTTGAGTATTTTGACTCAGCAACAAGAGAAAAGTAACCAACACAGAATTTGATACCAGATATAGGGTTATTGCTGTGACTATACTTCATCCTGTGGTTCAAGAACTTTTGGGAATGGCTTGTGGGAAGAATTTGGAAAGGTTCATAGATGTTATTTGAAAGAGTAGTGCTGGAATACTTTAGGCTGTTCTGTATGGGAGATTCTGGTCAGAGCTCAAAACACCAGGAAATCAGTAAAGTCCAGGCTCAGGAGGTTTCTTCTAAGAAGAAGGGCTACATTGCCTGTTGGACTTCAGATGGTGTATGTTATGACTTGACAGAACATTTGTCTGCATTTGCTCATGTCCAGAGACTTTGCCTGAGACTGAGATTAAGGGTGGTAAACTAATTAATCTGACAGAAAAAGTTTCAGGGCAGTCTGATGTTGAGGCAGTGGCATAGCTACAGTTGGGGGATTTTAGCCAATTTATGTTGAGAATCAAGAGCAAAAATCTGAGCAGAATGATTTAAGACATTTTGAGTTTGGCCAGAAAGAAAGCTCCAGTAAAGCTGTGGACTGCAAAGATAGAGCTGAGGAGATCTTGATTGTTGAGAAGAAACAAAATAGTAAAAATAACCTGCAGGCATCAAAAGAAGCAGAAAGTCCCCACCTTTTACAACTTCAAAGCTGCAAAAATGGTAAACTTTGCTTGAAGGAGAAAGTAGCAGAGCACTATGCTCCAGAGCGGTGATGGCCGCATCATGTTTCAGAATGGTTGTGGCAGCTGCACCATGTCCCAAAATGGCAGCAGACACATCAGGTTCTAGAATGAGGGTGGCATAGGCAATTTGTTCCTCAGAATTGGGTTCAGAGTGCCCAGTGATTCGGGCACTCAACCCCTACGGTCAAGAGAGAAAAAAAAACTGGCTACTGCTCCAACTAGTAGCAGATTTTGGCATCATCCACATGGTGCTCATTTTAGGTACATGAAGAATGTAAGAGTTCTGAGGTTAAAGAGGTGTCCACTCAGATTTCAGAATAAGGACTGGAAGGCCATGCAGTGTGCCTCTGAGAGGGCAATGTGTGAATCTGTGAGTGTGAAGCCAAAGGTGCAGTGGAGACTCCAGAAGTTTGGAGAAGCCAAGAATGTGGATTGTGTGAGGAAACCAGCAAGGAGAGAGCAAAGTCATCCTAAGAGAGAAACCATGGGAGCTAAAACCATCAGAAGTCCCATAGGGGTGGACACATGCAAGCCCTTTGGAGCTCACTACTTACCATAGTTTGCTTCAGATGTTCCACATAAAACTATAGGACTTATTGCTGCCTTCCTGAATTTTGAATTTTCTTTAGTCCCATTCCTTTGTATTCCCCTCTTTTTACCTTTTGGAATGGTATTGTTTATCTTGTGCCATTGAATTTTGAAAGTGTTTAACTTTTCATTTGTACAGGGACTCACAACTAAGAGTTTGCCGTATATCTTGGAAGGAATATGGGACTTCAGTTTTTCAGCAATGCTTAGACTATTATAGCTTTGGCAACCCTTGGGCTAAATGTCTTTTGCATAAAGGGATGTGCACAAGTCTTTGGGCGGTCAGGGGCAAAATATTATGGCTTGTGTCTGGATGCCCCCCAAAATCTCATGCTGTCATGGTGACAGGCTCCTAGAGCTTGTGATTGATTCATGGTCCAATGTTGGGACTATGGGTGTGTGCTACTCTCACCCTTGGGACAATATAAGGGACAGAGTCTTCTCTTCAGGCTCCTCCCCCTTTTTCTCATGTTACTTTTACTGTCTTCCACTGCCATGAATTGTTGTCCTCTTCCATGTGCCAACCTGCCTTGGAGCCAGCCAAGTGTTCATTAAAACCTCCACAAACTGTGAGCTAAATAAACCTTTACTTCCTTAATTTTTAATGTCAGGCATTTTGCCTCTGCAACAAGAGAAAAGTAACCAACACAATCTTCTTTATGGTTTGCTATGAGAATTAAATAAGATAAAGTTGAATTAAATTTGGTGCCCATGCCTGCCATGGAGTCAGGGCCAACACTTGGCATTTATATTGCTCATCGAGATCAGAGATTATACTTTACAGCAGTGACTAGGTAAATATGGCTTGGCCTTACTGTAGGGAACTTAATTTATTTGAAGATGTAGGTATAAAAGTGACTAAAGTATAGGAAGACCTTAAATGACCAGTGTTACAGACATAGCAAGGAAGCATTTTAGCTTAAGCCTCCTTCCGATAGATAAGTTGGAGCCTGAGGTTCAAGACTTTCCTATTATATCAGTCAGCACTTACTAGGGAAAGAGATTTAATGCAAGACATACAAATATACAAAAATTTGTAAGATTGGTGTACAGCAGCTACCCACAGAGGCATGTGTAGAAAATTTCAGGACTGTTTGTGTGCTGGAGAGCTGAAGGATCCAATCAAAGGCCTGGAACTCACTAAAGTAAGTATCCTGTGTGCAACCATACCAGGAGGCCAAAGGGTCTGTGCTGGAGGCTGAAGGGTGTGCAGTGGGAGCCAAAGATGATATATAAGGTGAAGGTGAAAACTGAAGTTCTTCCAAAGAAAACAGCAGCAAGTCTTCCTTCTTCACTTCCCTTTTATTCCATTCAGAAGCATGTCTACTAATTGCTGTCACTCACACCCAGGGTGGTCTTCTGTCTTCAGTAAATTCCTTCAACCAACCCTAAACTATGCTGATCCAATTTAATTGAGTATTTCTGACTCATGTTAATGCAGTTATGTTAACTGTCACATCTACCCAAGAAAACATTATGAACAGGGACAGTGATGAATATGTGGATAATGCATTGATAAAAGTTTACGGGTCCCTCATGAATAGAGCATGAAGAGCCAGAAAAATCATAGAGGATAGGTAGGTAATTTCAAATATGGAATGCCTATGATACCAAGCTATGAGTATTTGTATTTGGACTCTGAAAATTCATGGAGAACTGCTGAATGTTCAAGAGGACAGTAAGGGAAATTCTTTGGCATTACCTTCAAGCTGTCCTGATCATCTGATAATGCACCTTTCTTCACATTGATCTCTCATAGCTCAAACAGCACACACAGTAGATGCACAGTATATATGTGCTAAATCATTAAATAATCATCACAAATTTTTTACCTCTTTGCTTCAAGAAGAAAAAATGAATATCAATGTGAACTAAGTGGCTGGTTTGGAATTGAGAGAGGAGCATTCCAGTTATGGCTCTGTGGTCTGTGATTTCTAGAAGGTAAAAGGTCACCTAACCTCCCTGAGCTCAAAAACTTGAAGAAAATAAAGACAACATACATTCCAGAGATTTTAATTGAAAACCGTTTCCTCATCCTAAAGGAAAAGGAGCAACAGAAAAAGACAATTTTAAGGATCCAAGGTCACTAATACATTATACACAATAATCAGGATCAGGTTGAGCTGATTTGAGCACTGATCTGTTGTGTGTGTGTGTGTGTGTGTGTGTGTGTGTGAGAAAGAGAGAGAGAGAGAGAGAGAGAGAGAGAGAGACCCTTAATAAGAGAATGAAAGAGAAAATGCCTTTTGAATTTGTTTCTTCCCACATTAACCATGCTTTGAAAGATTTTATGTGTCAAATAACCTATATTTATTTAACAGTAATTAACTTCTCTCATTATTTTTGTCAAAGACAAGTATGAGTAAATCAGTTTATGGTATAGAAGCAATAAGTTATCACACACTAATTTGATATATCCTAGCTAAAAGCAAAGTAATTTGCCATTTTAGTTAACCTGCACACTAATAAATGTGTTGTTTCTTTAGCTTTTTTGGAAGATAGAAAATAACTTCTAGCTCCTACTAATACTGTGTCTTTTTTTATTTAAGAGAAAAAAGGCATAGAAAAGAAAAAGAAAAAACAAGAGACAAACAACAACAACAAATCCAATATGATAACATTATAGGTTTACAAAGCAACGTGACAGGAATTTAACAATGGTTATAATATTACATATCGTTATCTTCCAAAGGGTTGTTTAGATTAACAGATACAGACATGTAAAATTGATCTAATCTTATAAGTATTAACTGTTCTTTTTCAATAATAAATACATTTAGTAGTACAATCATTTTAGCTATTTTATGTATAGATGTACAAATTTATATCTTTTTCCTTTTCCCTTCCTTCTTTTCTCCTTTCCCATATCCCACTTACATTTCCTCTTTGAGAAGTTTCTTACCCTTACACAGTATTTATTGTAGATTTTGGATCGCATATACTTTTTCAGTTTCTTACACTAGGAAGACAATACAGTATTTGCACATATGAATTTGATTTATTTCACTTATGAGTATAGTCTCAAGTTGTGTAATACAGTATCTTTAAAAATTCTTGGGTATCTATGAATTATAGATGGGGCACCAAAAGTAAATGGCTCAATCACTGCCCTTGTAAATAAAACTAAATATAGTCAAACAGACCTGAACCACAGGAAGCCGGGGCTTGATAACTGACCCTTTTCTCTCAATTTCCTGGTTTTTTTTTTCTCTTCTTTGTCTTTTCTTTTTCTTTTGCTGTTTTTCTTCAGTTTTTCTTTCCTTTTTCTTTTTCTTTCTTTCTTTCTTTCTTTTTTTTTTTTTGTTTTTTTGTTTTTTGGCTTTCTTTTCTAAATGAATGGGCAGAACTCCAGCCACAGAAACTAATCCCATCCCCTGAACCCAGAGACCAAATTCAGATAATCCCTTGAATACTCCTTCATTCTTTCTTTTATACCCCCTTCTCTAGTTTCTGAAACCTTGCATGACCACCCTTCATCCTCTAACTTAGCTTCTAATTCCTCACCAGTTACCTATGTTTTATACACTATCTTCCCTAAAGTTTGCCAATACTGGGTACAATCAAACTACCAAGAGGAAACCCCTTGCACACAAATTCCAATTTTACAATTGGTTCTGTTCTGTAACTATATACTTTGTTACTATGGTCTAAAGTACATTCAGTTTTTCTCTCTTCTGTAACAATACTGTGAAGATCTGAGATAATAACTACCACAGCCCTATACCGAAGGACTACAAACTGAGCCAAAAAGAAACAAACATCTCATTCTTAATTAATTGAGAAGGTAGAAACTTGGGACAGACACAAGTCAAAAATTTCCTATACACAGAAGACATCCCTGAAGAACAGACTTTTCCTAGCAAGGCCTTTATATTAGTGATATAGATACCAACTCCAAAAACTCACAAGGATCATCACAGAAAACAAAATAAAAGATTTTTTGAAATAGAAAATGACAAGATAGAAAAATAAAATGAAATCTCAGACCTCCAGCTCACCCCGAACAAGTCCAAGAGACATAGACATAGAGTAATTGGAAGACACACCTGAAATTTCTGAAAAGATAGTTATAGAAGTAAAGAAACAAATCAATGAGGCCATAGAGAAAATCAGGTCGGAAATAACCTCTCAGGTAAAAAAAAATAGGAAATGTCAACATTGATAAAGGAATTGGTCAGCAAATCTAGAGTACAGAGAGATAAAAAATAGATGATGATAGGAAGAGGACAGAAACCATGAATGATCAATATAGGAAAGAAATAAAATCCATGAAATAGATTTAAACAGATATTCAGGAAACTAAAACTTCCATTCAAAGCTGGAAAAACTGCTTGAATGAAACTAAAGACAGACATTCAGACCTTGAAGGTAGGATCACAACCAGCAATAATGAAAGGAAAGACATCTTGAAAGTGACAAAAGACAAGAAATAACAATTCAACAGCTACAAGACAAAGCACAGAAAAATAATATAAGAATAATAGGTCTCAGTAAAAAAAAACAGGAGTCAACACAAATAACATTTAAAAAAAAAAACTATTTACAGAAGTAAAGTGGAAAATTTCCCAAGCATGGGGAAAGAATCTGACATGCAGATAAGTGAGGCATATAGAACTCCAATGAGCTATAACCAAAATAAATCTAAACTCAAACATATAATAAAGATCTCAAAAATGCAGCCCAAGAACACAATATTAAAAGCAATTATAGAAAAAAAACTAATCACATATTAAGGAAAGCCCATCAGCATCACAGTAAACTTCTCAACACAAACCCTCAAGTCAAGAAAATCTTGGTGTGAAGTAGTTTGAGTTCTGTAAGAATACACTTCCAACCCAGATTGATGTACTCTGCAAAACTACGTTTCAAAACTAATGAAAAAGATGCTTTCATAACAAAGAACAACTAAAGAAATTCATGACCTCAAAACCAACACTACAAAGAGTACTAAAAGATATTCTAGATAGAAATAAAATTGTCAACAATTCCAAGAACAACAACATAAAGAAACCACCAAGCAGGGCAAGCAAATAAACAGGGGGAAAAGTAGGAAACCAACAACAGGAAAATAACATGACAAAGATAAGCCAATGCATATTAGTTATAAGCATCAATGTAAATGGCCTCAATTCACAAATCAAAAGAAATAGACTAGCACAATGGATCAAGAAACAAGATCCAACTTTATGCTACATACAAGAAACATTTAACTCAAAATGAAACTTACAGACTAAAAATCAAAGGATAGAAAACAATACCCCATGCAACAGGAAATCAGAAAAAAGCAAGGCTACCTACTGTTTGCAGACAATGTAAATGTCAAGCCAAGAATGATCAAAGGAATTTTTCCCCTACATACTTGTTAGGGGAAAAATTCAAAGGAAAGGATAACAGTCATTAATATATATGCACCAAATATGTGAGCACCCAACTACATAACATTAATACCCCATTGTCACAAAAAGATAGATCAACTCAACCAAAAATCAGCAAAGAAATAACAGAACTAAACCAAAACTGTGAACAAATGGACTTAGTAGATGTTTACAGAGTTTTCCACCCAACAACATCAGACTACACAGTCTTCTGAGTTGCACCCAGGACATTCCCTAAAATAAACCATATGCTAGCCCATAGAACTTGCTTAAGTAAATGCAATGGAATTGAAACTATCCCATACGTATTATCTGATCATAATTCAATGAAATTGGAAATTAATGAGAAAATATCTGCAAAAACTTCTTAAACATGTGGAAATTAAATAATGCCTTCCTGGAAAACCAAAAGGCTACAAGTGAAATTAAAGAAGAAATTAAACATTATCTACAATCAAACAACAATATAAATACAATTTACTGGAACTTGTAGGACACAATGAAAGCAGTCCTATGAGGGAAATTTATAGTGGTGAATTCTCACATCAGGAATATTGAAGAAGCATAAATAAACAACCTAATGCTGCACCTCAACCTTCTAGAAAAGGAAGAGCAAGTCAAACCAAAGCCCATACAAAGGAGGAAATTACAAAGATTGGAACAGAAATCATCACAACTGAGAATAAGAAAATAAATACAAAAAATTAATGAATTGAAGAATTGGTTCTAAATTGATAAACCCTTAGTGAACCTTATAAAAAAAAGAAAAAAATCGAATTCATGCAATAAGGAATGAAAAGGGTGAAATCATTGTAGGTCCTATGGAAATTCAGGAGAGCATCAGTTCCTACTTTGAAAATCTTTACTCACACAGGATGAAAAACACAGAAGAAATGGATAGATTCCTATACATATATGAATTACCAAAGCTGAATCAAGAAGATATAAAAATTCTGAGTAAACCATTATCAGTTAATGAAACTGAAAACATTATTAAAAACTTACTAACAAAGAAAGCCCCACTTCCCAAGGATTCATGGCTGAATTCTACAATAAATTTAAAGAAGATTTTATGTCAGTACTCCTCAAATTCTTTAATGAAATTAAAGGAAATCAATTCTCCCTAAATCATTCGGGAGGCAAGGATTGCTCTGGTATCAAAACCAGAGAAAGACCCAACCAAAATAAGAAAACTGCAGGCCAATCTCCCTAATGAACACAGATGCCAAAAACCTTCAATAAAATACTAGCAAACTGAATGCAGCAGATCATCAAGAAGATTATACATCACAACCAAGTGGGATTCATCCCAGGAATTCAGAGATGGTTCAAGAAACCTAATCAATAAACGTAATACACCATATTAACAAAGCCAAAGACCAAAATCGCCTGATTATCTAAATAGATGCAGATTAACCTTTTGATAAAGTCCAACATTCATTCATGATAAAAACCCTACAGAAAATCAGAATACATGATCTTTACCTGAATCTGATAAAAACTGTCTATGACAAAGAAAAGCCAGTGTCATACTAAATGGAAAAAAGTTGAAAGCTTTCACCCTAAAATCAAAAACAAGATAAGGATATGCACTATCATAATTCCTTTTCAATATAGTTGTGGAAACAGCCAGAGCAATTAGACAAGAGAGAGAAATAAAAAGGAATAAGGGTAGGAAAGAAAGAAATTAAACTATCATTAATCAAACCTGACATGATACTCAAATTGAAGATTCCAAAAACTCCACCAGAAGATCCCTAGAATTAATAAGCAAACTCAGTAGAGTAGCTAGATATAAAGTCAACACTCAAATATCAATAGAATTCCTGTACACAAACTCAGAGAGAAAAATTAAGGAAACTACGCCCTGTATGATAACATCAAAAGAAATGAAATACTTAGGAATCAATCTAACAAGGGAAATAAAAGATCTGTACATTGAAAATTACAGTACTCTGAAAAAAGAGATCAAATGTGATATGAGGAAATGGAAAGATATCCCTTGCCCATGGAGAGAAAGAAGCAGCATTGTGAAAATGGCCATACTCCCAAAATTGTTATACAGATTTAATGCAATCCCAATCAAAGTATCATTAGCACACCTCACAAATCTGGACAAATATTCCTAAAATATGGGAACAGAAGAGACCTAGAATAGCAAAAGCAGGCCTTAGCAACAAAAGCAAAACAAGAGGCATCATAATCTCTGACTTGAAATTATATTACAAAGCTACTGTAATAAAATCATCATGGTACTGGAAAAAAAAAAACACAGACCTTAGGATCAGTGGAACAGTTTAGAAGATGCATGCAGACACAACTACAAACAAACTCTACACCTTATCTTTGACAAAGGGGTCAAACATGTTCACTGGAAAATAGCCTCCTTAACAAATGGTACTAGAAAAATTGACTTTCCACACACGAAAGACTAAAACTAGACCCATGTCAATTACCATGCACTAAACTAAAGTCAAAATGGTTCAAAGATCTAAATGTTAAAACAGAAACACAAAATGTACTGGAAGAGAAAGTAGTTAGAAATCTCGAAGACATAGTGTTAGACAGAAGTTCATGAACAGAACCCAAACTGCATGGGAAGTACTTCAAAGAATCAACAATTAAGATCTCTCTTATTAAAAAAACTTTTGCACATCAAAAGAAATCACCAACTTAGTGGAAAGAAAACTTTCAGATGGGGACAAAATTTTAGTCAACTGTCCCTCATACAAAGGACTTCTATATTGGACATACAAAGAATTTAAAAAATCAGGCCCCTCAAACTCTAACACCTAATCCAAAAATGGGCATCTGAGATGACTACACACTTCTCAGAGGAAGAAATACAAATGGCAAATAAATATATGAAAAATGTTCAACATTATTGGTCATCTGAGAAATGAAAATGAAAACAACACTGAAATTCCAGAAAGAATGGCTATCATCGAAATATCAACCAATAACAAACGCTGGCAGGGTGTTGTTCATGACTGTCTCTGTAGTCTCTGTCCAACCTCTTCTCCAGAACCACCTGATGACTATCCAAAAAGTACTAGGTCATTATCACCAGAGGAATTTTGTTGTTCCCTTCAAAGTATTTCCATACCTTCTAAAGACAAATGCACTCTCTGTAGTTTTGCCACTAGAAATGTGCCTATGTTTTTTCATGGAGCATTGCATTAAGTTGACATGTTGCTTTTGTATTCATATACCAATATTGGTATATTGCTTTATCTATAATTATATCTTGGTTTGCATCCACTCTGGAATATACTGTGTCATTTTCTTGACCAAATCTGACAGTTGCAATAATCTCATTCACTTTTACAAAAACTAAGTTTGTCTTTCCTATTTTCTCCTTGTTTACTCTTTGTGTGTTTTACTCGTATCTCTGTCTTTCTACTTTCTGAATGATTCCAGTATACATTTTCTAAATTCTGAGCTACATGATTAGCTTGTTGATCTTTAAGCCTTTCTTTCTAATGTAAACATTAACAGGGTACCATTTAGGCTGCAATCTGCAAGATTTTGTATGTAGGATTTTAGCCCAAATTTGATAATTTTTGGTAGTGTCTCTGTTTATCAGTAATTGAGAGACACATGTTGGATTCTTTCACTTTGAAGGTTAAATTGTTAATTTTTCAATAAATTTCTATTGAATTTGACTGATATATTTAAAATTACTAAGATATATGTATAGTATTACATATTATATATTACTGTCTTAGTTACTTTTCTTGTGCTGAAACAGAATACCCACACTCAAAGTTAAAGGAAGAAAGGTTTATTTAGTCACAGTTTGTGCAGGTTTCGTTCCATAATACACTGGCTCTACAGTAGGATGGCATGGCAGGCAGAAATCACAGAGGAGAAACAATTCATGGCAGGCAAAAAGAGCAAAGCAAGCAAGTAAGGGACAAGACAGTCCCTTAATTGTATCTGGCTACGGGGACTAAGGTGGTGCCAAATCAATCAGTGGACTGATGCAGTACTCATCCACCTTTAATCCTAGCATACAATCCTAGCATTGCACTATGAATCAGTCATGGACTCTAGATTCAGCCATCTCTGAAAAATATCCACTTCTGAATGCATGAGTCTTTGTGGAGAACATCTAGAAACTATAACACATAATAAGTTTACAGTTGTTATATGTTCCTGGTGAAAGATTTCTATCATTTTGTAACCTCTGTTCTCAATTGTTTTCCTCTTTAAATTGCATACTTCATATTATATACGTTAACATTAGACTAGTTTCTTTATCTTACTTTTGCCATTTAGACCTGCTTTCACAGTATCAATGTTTAAGACTAAAGAAATTTTTTGTTTTAAAAGTTGACAGATTAAATTGTTTCACATTATACACTACACTCACACACACACAAGCAAAAACCCCTATTGCTTTGAAAAAAATATAATCTTCATCTATTCTAAGTAGTTATCTTTTGTCATGCAAATATAGAACAACATAACACTAAGGTTTTAATCCTGTCAAGATAAAACTGCATAATATTTTAATTTTGATCACCTGTACACCAATTTGCATGTTATTATTTTGTACTATTTTAGTTTGACCTTTACATTACCTTAAACAATAGCTTACTATCATTTTATATTAACAATATTTATTGATCAACATACACATCAATTTCTTTGCTTCTATTTCTTCTACATTTCACATTTTCTTTCTAAGATCATTTTGTTTTCTACCAAATCACAATGTTAGATGTTCCTTTCAACAGGGACTGTTGTACAGCTTTTAGTAAATTCTATTTTTGTTTCTCTAAACCTTTTTTATTTTTTCCTAATTCTAGGATAGTTTGCGTGAGCACATTTGTCTAGGTTGAAACTTACTTCCTCTCAGCAGTTTGAAGCTACTATTTCACTACCTCTCTGCCGTGTTTTCTTCCTATCAGTCTAGTTTGTTTCTTCATAGCTGATCTATCTTTTTTTCTTTGGTTGCTTTAAGATCTCCTCTTCATCTTTGGTATTGCATATTTCATGTCATTGTGGCTAGGTATTTTTTTAATTTATACTGCTTGATAAATTCAATGTTTTTTATATCACTGAAGTTCTATCTGTCATTCACTCTGGAAAATACAGTTATTTTTCTCTTCAAATGTTTGTTCTCCATTCATTTATTTCCTCTGGTGTTCCAATTTATATGTTAAATATACTCATATATCTCCTTACCTTTGTACATGTGTCCTCTCTCTGTCTCTCTCTTTCTGTGTCTCTCTGTCTCTCTGTCTCTGTCTCTCTCTCTCTCTCTCTCTCTCTCTCTCTCTCTCTCTCTCTCTCTTTTCTGGGTAGCTTCTCCAACAGAGGAAGATCTTGCGGTGGATTATTCATCTAAAGACATTTTTGATCCGTATTTGATCCTAATTAGTGGAAGCCCTGGAGATCTTTTTGATCCTTTCTTCTAGCAAAGATTTGCACTTGTACTTGGGACTTCCCTGTTGTTTTGCCTGTCATTAGCTCTAGTAATTTGGTTGTAGTAGAAATAAGATTACATCTTACATTTTATATGTTAATTTCCAAATGTTTATAGATAGTAGAAGTCCCCGTGCCTCTCTTTTATTCCTATAGTCAAAAATGAATCTTCAAAAACATACTTTTAAATATTCCATATCCTTCCAAATGCATCAAAAATACTAAAATGGATATTTCCTTATATGCCATAAAGATTTAATACCATCTAATAATCAGTTCTTGCATTCAACTTTATCTAGTTTTCTAGTTTGTTTAAAGCGGTATGCAAATAAAGGCCATTGATTTTATTTGGTTTCTATGTTTCTCAATTCTCTCTTACTCTAAACACATAGCCCTTCTTTTGTGTGTTACTCGTTTCGTTGAAGGGAATGTCTTATTCCTGCATTTGACTCATTACTTCTTTGTGATGTAGTTAAACTTCTTCCTCTGTCATTTTCTTTGAACCCTTTCTTTGACCACCCCACACCCCATACCCCATAGATACTGCTGTCGTGAAAATTACTAATGACTGCATATTGCTAAACATCACAGTAATTTATGTTATATTATCTCACATGAGAAATCAGCAGCATGTGGGTCCACTGGTCATTTCATCTTCCCAGGAAGGCCTCTGTTCACTTCTAGGATGCTACCCTCTTTAAATTTCTACCTACTTTACTAGCTCCAGGGTAGAGTCTTCCTTCCTTCCTCACTCTGAATGTTAGAAGACCCACAACTCAGCCTTTGGATCTCTATCTATTCTCAATTCCTTGGTAATCTCATCTAGCCCAGTATAACATACTATAGATGGAGCTGAAATATAAACCTACACATACCTGATTTTAGAGATGAACAATGCTGGCTGTGCTGCTCACACAGAACCCTCTCTTACCGCCACCTTCACAACTGCCCTCCAAACAACTTCCCTTGCTACTCACATGTGTAAATATGCCTTCTTCTGTAGAACACTCCCTATTTGATTTTCTCAACTTGGGGAAGGATTAATAGGTTTTTTTTTTTAATTCCTGAAAACCAGGAAATATTTTTAATGGAATATTTTATCCAGTATCTAGTAGTCTTGAAGTAGGACTTTCCAAGGTATGTAGTCTATTACAGTGCCAGGAACAGAATTCTGAGCTTGTCTTCACAAACACCAGATAAGGTAGCAACCGAGTTTCACAGAAAAATCCTAACATTTCTGGACCATTCTTTTGTATTTATTTTTAGCTATTGTAGCCTTTTCTTTCTTTTGAGCCTATACACTCCAGGAATATCAATGGGAGCAATTAGAAAATAGAACCCATAACTCAAATTAAAAAGACATTTAAAAGCCCTCAAGTTAATTACAACTTGCTCTTTGAATCCTCCATGTAGCATATTCAAATGGTCATGTAGCCTCCCTTTACACTTACCAGTGGAAGGAAATAAGTACTGTATCTCCTCCAAAGCCCATTTGGCATCCATCTATCTATCTGAGATGTATTCAAGGAACTGGGTTACCTAATTGCAGGGGTTGGCTCGGCAGCACAAAATCTGCTGATGTTTAAGCTTATCAGGCAGAGCAGGCTGGAACCTCCTCAGGAAACATCTAGTTCTGGGTCCACAGAATTTTGTCTTTAGGGAAGCATTAGCTCTGCTCACAAAGCCTTTCAACTGATGGAATCAAGTGCACCCACATTACCTAGAGTAATCTCATGCCACTCAACTGATGATAAGCATTAATCATAGCCATAGGATACTTCATAGTACCTACATTTGTTTTGGGGTGCTTGGACCAAGTGAAGTGGATATATAAAACTGGCCGACATAGGTACCTTCTCTGTGCTGGGAAGTGTGCTAGGAACTTTTCATTTAAAAACTTTAATAATTTTCAGTAGCCCTTCACTTAAATACCATGATTCTTATTTTAAAAATCAGAAAATTATGACTCAATAAGGTAAAACAATTCATTATTGTTTTTACTGCACATGTGGGGAAACTGATAAATTAAAAATAAAATAACTTGTGCTTTATTATGTATGTAAAACCCCTAGCACAAATCCATTACCTTATAAAACCCAATAAATATAGTTCCTTTGCAAGTTGTTCTTGTGTTCATCTTTATTTCAAGACACTCACTAGTCACTGTGCCTTCCACCATAGAGTGAAATGATGCTCAGCACACTTAGGTGTGTGTGTGCATGTGTGATGGAGGACCAACCTTGTGGTTCGTGTTGTCGTGACAGCATAACTTGACTGGAAAGTCGTATTCTTGCCACCACTGGAATGTTGGTCCTGTCTTTTAAAGGAGTATGAGTTCCTTGAAATAGTACAATATGCTCTTGAACTTACTGACTTTATTTTTGTGATGAAAGAAAATTCTTCAGTGGCCAGTTTTCCCTCAAGAGCAAGTCATTCTCCATATGCATAAATTAGGATAGTTGGATTACTAAATGCATAATCATAAATTCCAATTCTACGCATGTTTTCATGAACCCTTGGGACATTTATCAGAAGGTAGCAGGGATGAAACCATTGTAAACTTGTGTTGGTATTGGGTCAGAAGAAGATGATTTACAACCAAGTTAGGAGGGTAAGATGGACTTCTTTATCTTATCTGGAATCATTGGTAAATATGGTCAGACCTGGTGAGTTTTTTTGACCAAAATGATTTATGTGGTTGTAACTGATCTAGATTTCCATAATACATGTAAATTTCACAAAATGTTTTTGACTATACTTAAATAGGCATAAAAATAGACCTTCTGACATTACGATCCAGATAGGCCCTGAGAATTTTTTTCATTTCTATAATGAAACTTTCTTTGAATCTACAATTTTGTGCATGAAAATATTTAGAGGCCAAACCAAAATTTGAAATATATGATTTCATAAATATATAAGCAATAGGAATGTCCCATTTTGTGTAACATGGTGAAGTTTCTAGAACATGTGGAATGAGAAAAACACTAAACTCGGAGTTCCTCTGGGCATGGTAGGTTATGTGGCTGTCCCCAGTTTTCCCTGTCTTTCATGTAAGAAACCTGCACTCTCCCAGTTTAGTTTCTCACCCAGAGTGATGCGGACTGGGTCCTGTGCTGTGCTCTGTCAGACACACTGGGTGGAAGTAGAACCCTGCTCGATTCTCTGTCCTTTCTCTCCTCCATAAGTCAAGCAAAAATTGCTGTTAGTTGACAGCACAGAATAAGAGGGATGAAAGGTGAGTCACTGGCCAACCTGCACTAGGCTTTAAATTGAGTGAGAAAAAAAAAAGCCTTAGTTGTGTAAGTGGCTAACACTTAGCGACCATCTTTACCAACCTGCTCTTTAGTATAAGCGGAGTGACACATCTGGGTTTGATTCTGGCTCAACCACTTTCTAAATCTTGAAGAATATGTTGAAGCTAAAAATCAGTTTCCCCATCTGTTTCTATAGGTAAGCAATAGCTTTTCCACTGAGTTATTGTGAAAAGTAAATGAGAAAATTATGAAAATGGCTTAGAAAAATCCTTGGCACATAATAAATGAAAATTAACTTCTCATTAACTGTGTCTAGCACAGAATAACACCCCCCACACACACACACACATGCCGCCATCAGAATCATCATCTCTGTTTAGAAAATTTCAGTAATCCAACGTACACCTAAAGTGTTAGTTACTTTTCTCACTGCCAGGACAAAATAAGTGACACCCAAAGTTAAAGTAGGAAAGGTTTATTTAGCTCAAAGTTTGTAGAGGTTTGAGTCCATAATTGATGGGTCCCAAGGAAGAGTGGCTTCACAGGGAAGAGCAATTCATGGTACACAGAAGACAGCAAAAGCAGCAAGGGAGAGACAAGACCCTTTTTTGTTTTGGGGGGGATTGTTTGTTTGTTTGCTTTTTTTTAGACAGGGTTTCACTGTATAGTGCAAACTGGTCTTGAAATGGCTTATATAGGCAGCCTGGCCTCAAATTCACAGCAATCCTCTTGCCTCAGTCTCCCAAGTACTGGAGTTATAGATTTGTACCACCACATCCAGCTTTCCATCCCCTATCTCTTATATTGTATGCAGGCTACCAACCCTAGGGTGAGCATAGCACTCACACTCATAATCCCAGCATTGGACCATGAATCAGTCATAAACTCTAGATTCAGCCACCTATGAAAAACTCACACCCCTGACTCTATGAGGCTTTGATGGGATATGTAAACACAGACCATAAAAGCTAACCATCACAAAATACAAAGAACTTACCCTTAACTTCTTTCTCATCCTTATTCTCTGAACATTTATTTATCTAAGCAAACTGGTGATTTCTTTAGAGACAGACTAAGCCTAAATTCAGGTCCTAGCAAAAGACAAAACAAAACAAAACAAAAAAAGGTTTGCTATCAGGCTAAAATGTTATGAAAGACAATGTTTTTAGGTTCTTCTCACTACCATGTGGTAATGTATAAGATATTAAATCCAAATTAATGAGACAGTAGATTTAGAATAAGCCACAGTTCAAAGTATAAATGAAACAATCAAAACTTTTACCATCTTATTGTGAGATTTTGAAGCTGAAGAGGTAACTGCCTGGAGGAAGGTTAGACACCGAGCCTACTATATTTTATACATTTTCTCAAGTACCAAATTTCAACTTGGGCCTAGGAAGTAACAAATTCATGTACACAATTACACTGTACAACTCACGTGTTGAGAAGTTCATTGTGGAAAATCCAGAGGACCTTGAAAAGCAGCCCCTACCAGCTGGACATGCAGAAGAGAGCCAGCTGATCTACTCCTGCTCTGAGGAAATGCAGAGCAATGGCACACGTGCTCTGGTTTCCTCGGTGACCTCAGTCCACTCTGTCCATGAGGCACTCTTCTCTGTCACACACCCTAACTCGAAGCCTACAAGATACCTGTACCCTGGTCAGAATACTTGGCCTTCTCTAGGCTGAATCCTTGCCTGAAACTCACCATGGAAGGAACAAGAAGGACACCCATTTTCCAAAGAATGGCCATATGCCTTTCCTGCTCTGAGCATTCGATACCCAACATTTGTTCAACTTGACTTTTGTTTCCCAAATTCAGAGGCTGACTTCTCCTAGCTACTAGGGGATTTTTAACATCCTTTTGTTCCTGGGATTAATTAATTTAAATTAAAGGAAGTGTCAAGAAACAAAGAGAATTTTAAAAATACCAACAGCCATGACTGATTAAGCCCTCTATAAGAATCTCGTTCTTGAATACATCTTTACTCCTTTCAAGAACCCATTCACAGAGACAAACCAGAGACTTCAAGAGGTTTCTGAACTTTCCAAAGGCCACAAGGGAAATAAGAACCAGCACCACAGATTACACAACTGGCTGCAAAATCTGGGCTCCTTCTTGTGCATCCTCCAAGCTATGTGGCACCCTTACCTGAGCAACTACGGCAGGCAGTACTTTAGAAAGCAGTAAAAGGCAGACTTCATTTGTTTGTCTTCCTGAGGTCCACTAGAGGCAGGAAATTATAGGAGGATGTAGAAACTCTTTCTTGTGAGTTGGTATGCATTCATTTTAAATAAAGAATTGGATTACTTCTGTAAAAAGCATAAAGAAATATTTCACTTTTATTATCATTCATTAGAACATTCCCCAAGAGGGAGGCCAGAATACCAATGTTCTCCTCCAGGGAGGAGGTTGACAGCTCTCAGACAAGCTGCTACTCAGGCCAGCAACTTTCATTCTGCTCCAACATGGGTGCCCCAAAACTCTGCTTCTCCCTGAGGGAGTAGTGTTTCTGACTCTGAAGCTACTGAGCACTTGAGTCTGATCCCCACCCACAGGGCTTGTTTCAGTAAACACATTAGATGTGTTTCTTTTTGTCTTAAAATGTCTAAATTACCCTTTTCTTAGTTATTCCTGCTACAGGCACATGATTCTATTTCTTGGGGGATTTATGTGGAGGATCAGAGCAATCTCCTGCCTGATTACGGAGAGTCAAGGAGATCGCTTTCCCTAGTATGTCTGGCTTATTTGCTGGGACTGATGGGAGTCCTGGGACCACATGATACTCCAGGATGGTGACGCTAAGTGTACAGATGAACAGGTCCAGTGTTCAGGTAGACAACTTCCAGTCTTTCATTTTATGTTGAAAGCTACTCAGCTTCCATGAGTGGCTTTCAACATAAAGTGTTAAAGATGGTCCATGTGCTCCTTTTCGTGTCACCTTTGAGTACCACAGAAATGCAGGATGTCAGGAGCCTCCTCAGATGCGTATATTAATGAGATGGCTGGGTAAACTGCATTAAACAGTGATTATCAGTTTGGGCTTCATACTGGCATTATTTAAAGCTTTAAGAATTACTGATACCTGGTTTCTAGCCCTCCAGAAATTCTGATTTAATAGACTTGTGGTGCAATCTGGGCATCTGGATTTTTTAAAAGACTTTTGGGTGACCCTGCTGAGCACTCATTAACAAAAACCACCCTGATTTCCTGACAAGTCCAAACATTGATAACAATAATTTTAAGAGAGAGTGAGGTGAGTTGCATGAGATTAATGGAGGCAGTTGTGAGCTCTTATGTGGGACTGCATTGGTGCCTGGTCTTTTCTGCTGGCAAAAGGAGCTCATGCCACACATAAAATTTGAAAAGAGAGATGAAAAAAAAAAAAAAAAGAGAGAGAGAGGGGAAAAAAACCCAACATTTCCTAACATGCAAGAGGTTTCTGATGGCTCAACATCTCCAATCAAGAAAATTAGAAAAGTAACTAAAGAATTGAGAAATAGGATGAAAGTATAGGAAAAATCTACTAATGAGTTTCTGTTCAATCTTATCTGATTCCTGTGATCTACGTCAGCCAGATGTTCCAGGAAGCATCTCCACACTGGCATTATATACAATTCTCTATTCTGGACCATAAAAGATTCCTCATAGAGAAATCTCTACCACTGACAATGACTGTAACAATATTCCTTTTCTTTTCAAATAAAAGGGTTTGGAATGCCTGCATTGAGGAAAAAGTATGTGGAAATATAGGGTTTTTTTGTTTTGCTTTGTTTTGTTTTTGTTTGCTTTTTCTGATCTAGCCCAAAGTTGAAGTTGTATGCAGGCAAAATGGAGAGTCTAAGGAGAGTGAAGCGGTAGAGAAGTGACCTGCTAAATTTAGGGACTCAAAAGATTTCTGTAATGGTGAAAACAAAGAAGTAGAAAGCTTCTGGGTCTGATTCATTTTTCCTGGACCAAAGATGACTGGACAACACAACTTTATCTCTCTGGTAAAGACACATTTTTTCCTAGAGTGATATTTGTGTATCAAACTAATTCCAGAGTCAAGCTGTTGGAAAAGGTATTTTAAAAACCAGTGCAATAAGAGGGGACTACCCTTTACTGTTTATCTGACTGTGTGTGGCACTAGACTTGGGGCTTCTTTCTGAACAAAGGGATGCTGTTTAGAGATCCTCAGAGACATCTTGGCCTGAGCAAGTTTTGTGATCCAGAGGAACTAGAGTGCCAGAACAAGAGCAGTGTGACCTCAAGAGACAGCACAGAGTGACAAAATGTTATTTTCTGGTGTTAAAGACATACAGACTTCCCTGCCACCCAAGACTGTTGAGAAAACATCTGGAAACACCTTACAGATGGCTAAACTCTAATGGGAGTTCTGTCTGTCCTCCCACCCTGCGTCAATTGAGTGCAGTCCTCCACTCCAGTGGTTTAATACTTAGTTAATGAACCTTCCAGATTTTATGCTTGTTTTGGAACTTTTAAATTTAAAAATCAATTCCAAATAAGAATTTTAAAGTCTTAAGTAAATAAATATTCAATAAATAATGTATGATCTTTCTACTTCCTATTTACTTCCAACACTACACTGAAATCTGAAAGAAAAAGTACAGCTTTGTCCTTCCTCTGTAAATATCTTGAATACAACCATGCCACTCTATCTTCACATTATTTGTCTGACCTTCTAATGAACTAGGAGTCCCTCTGAGGCAAGGAACATGTCTGATTCATTATCCAGGTACTTGGAGCTGAATCTGGCACACAACGTGATCTGTTCATACAATTGTGGGATGGGGGAAAATACATGAATAGAGTGCCAAAACAATCAGAATGGTGGTATCCCTGAAATTCCACATATGAGGAATATACAAAAGAACGAGTATATTCAGGCTGAAGAAGGAAGCCAGAATACTTGAAACCAGTCATTCAGTTCATTTTATGATTAATAGTCTGTGTGTCCAGAAAATTCTTTCTCAAATTGGTTTTAGTAATTACAGTTATCTAGAAAATTATCTGTTTTGTCTAGCTTTTCAAATTTACTAGCATTTATTGGAAAAACTACAAATTATTCTTATGGTTTAAATATTCTGAGATGTCCATAGTCTTATTACCTCTCTTCCTCTAATCTATTTCTTTCTGTCTTCTCTTATGTTCTTGATCAGCCTTGCAAGTTATTTTTATTTTGTTGGTCTTGACAAATAGAAAAGTGAGCATTTTGATCATTCCTACTTTACTTCTTATTTAATACATTTTTATTATTTCTTTCTATTATACTTACTCTGATATTTTTGTTTTTTGCCTCATCTGCAGTTGAATGATCCACTAATTTTCAGGCTTCTTTTCTAATCTAAGCATGTAAAGGCCATAAATTCCCTCTGAGAGTTGCATTGGCTGTGCACAAGTTTTGAAATTATTATTTTCCTTTTCTTACATTTGTAAATATATTCTAATTTCCATTCTATTTTTTCTTCGGATCACAAGTTAATTAGAGGTGTGGTTTTTAATTTTCAGCATAAGAATGAATTTCTACTTGCCTTTTACTATTTGCCTATCTCCCTTGCTGTTTTGTTCTGTTTGCATTGTGGTTAGAAAATCTACTCAACGCTATTGACTCATTGGAATGTATTGAGATGTACGGTTTTCTGATATATGATCAACTTCTTTAAAATATTGCATATGTGCTCAAAAAGAATACCTGTTCTTTTGTACATTAATTATTAATAATTGTCACTGTAATCAATTCAGTAATTTTTATCTCTAGCACATATTAATCATGAAGATAATTCTATACCAGGGCTTTGTTCTTTTTTTGTTGTTTTTTGTGGCACTGGGCATCAAACTCACAACCTCGTGCCTGCCAGTTAGGCGCTTCAGTCACTGCGCCAAACTCCTGGCGCTAGTGTTTTGAGACAGGGTCGCACTATGTAGCTCAGGCCGACCTTGCGCTCTTGTTGTAGCCCAAGCCAGCCTCGAACTCACAACGCTCCTCCTACCTCAGCCTCCCAAATGATGGGATTAAAGGCGTGCGCCACCACGCCCGGCCCATTCCAGGGCTTTGGACTTGCAATTTTCTTTATATCTTTTTCTTAATTTTTATTTTATGTATTTTATTTTTTATTTTATTGGTCCACCTTTGCAGTATATATTGATTACATTTATCACAGAGTTGGTTCATGTACATAACACATCTTAATTTTTTTTACTTCCCTTAATTTTAGCCTAATTAATATATTACACAAATTTAAAACGGACATATCTCCTTGAGAAATTATTCCTTTACACGTTAATATGACAAGTTATTTTTTACCTAATATTGTAATGTTTTTTGCCCTAAGACCTATACAATTGTACCTCAGTTAATGAATTTAATTAATTCCACTGTTCTGAAGAAGATGCCCATAGTGGTATTTGTCACCCAATATGGAATTCACAAACATAAACAAAATTTTGCCAAACAATTCCCTTCATATTCATGAACTGAGGCATTACTGTGCTTTTCCTAATCTCTCTTTTTTCTATATTTTAACTTCAATCTTTTTTTGTGTCCAATAAGAATAGATTGAATCTTTTTTTAAAAGGTAAGTTTATACTATTTACATTTATCATGATTAAGTATCTATTTGGATTTATTTCTATTTTACTGGTTTATATTTAGCATGCTTTCTCTTCCTATTGTGTTCTCTATTTTATCATTTTCTGTTAAATTGATCAAATTTACTTTATTCTTTCCTTTTTTGGTCTTCAGTGTTTTAGGAATTTATCCATGTTAATGTTCATGTTGACTACTTTTACATTTTTATAGTTTAACAGCATCTGAACTCTCTTACATTCAGGGATCTTGAACCTCTTTAACTCCTCACCTTTTTCTGAACCATTGATTATTGTTTGTGAGTATTTTTGTCTCTTCCTGCTTTTCCTTTCCCTATCTATCATCATCATAGTTTACATAAGTGATGTTTGTGCATCCATGTGTTAAGTGGCTTCCTTACCATTTCTTCACTGAATCCAACTTTCATTCTGGATTCAGTTTTTCTTTTTAAAATATATAGCTATTTTATTTTTAGCTAGAGCTTGTAAGGTCTCAGCTTTTAAGGATCTGAAAGTACTTTTGTATTTTTTTAATTTTATTTTAAAGAGAATACAACAAAACAAAACAGAACGAAGAAAGCAGATCAGCACAAAACAATGCAGCAACGCAGGATTTCAAAACAAGACAACAGGAAATCAACAGTGGCTACCATAACATCTCTTGCTTTTTTTTTTTTTTTTTGAAGTAGTTGTCCATCTCTTCACACACAATGAATTCAAACAAAACACATAGTATAAAACCAGTAAAAACAAAAGAATGGAAGTGTTACAGGTCTTCAAAACCAGACAATAGGAAAATCAACAATGGCTACCGTAATGTCTCTTGCTCTCTTCAAAATAGCTGTCCACACTTTCAAACATATTGAAATCAAATAACACAGAACAGACTAAGAACAATCAAAGCAAATGATAAAAGCATTATTGGACTTCACAAGTTGATAGTAAATCAGCAATGGCTACCATAATGTCTCGTTTTCTTCAAAGTAACTGTTCATACCATCACTCATAATAAAATCAATTCTTGTAAACTCCTTAGTACTTTCGTACCTTGACTCTGTATCATTTGATATACTATTCTACCTAAGTATAGAATAATGAGATAATAGTTTTATTTTCTCAAGTCTTTGAAGATAACTATGTTTCCTGAATTCTTTGTTTCTAATGAGAAACCTAATATCAGTTCAGTCATAATTTCTTTCTAAGTAATCTTTTCTCAGTATTGAATAATTTTTCTACTTTGCCATTCTGTCATTTTACTATGATGGCTCTCTATTCAGGTTTACTTTGATTCTGCGTGGGATTCATTATGATTTCAAATATGAGGGATCGTGATTTTTGTCCATTATAAAAATGTTTTGGTAATGATTTCTTTACATATTATATCACCCACACATCCACATCCCTTCTGCTTTCTCTTCCCAAACTATTGGATATATTTTGAATCTTATTCTATTTTCCATATTTCTTTCATATCTTTCTTATTTTCCATCATTTTTCTCTCTCTGATACATTATAGATTAATTCTTAGCTATAGTTCAATTCACTAACTCTCTCTATCTATATCTAATCTATTCAATCTTATTTCGTTAGTCTTTAATTCCAATTTTTCATATCTAAATTCCTTATCAAGTTATCTTTCTTGCATTATTGATTTACAGTTTAAATTTATTTTTAATTTATAATTGTTTAAACATTCTTAATTTATCATCCTTATCAGATTGTTCTATTAGCAAAATTCACAGAGTAGTCATCACTTTTTATTGAGAGATTCTCTCTCCAGGTGTACTTTTTCATTTGTTTCTTCTAGGCATCTAAGTAGTGTACTATGTAAGAACAAATTGTATATGATTCTCAGCTTGGAGTTTCCTCATGCAGTATTTACCTCCTACTTGAATTGAACCTCACACTGAACCACAATCCAAGACTAAAATACTTTGACATTTTTTCCAATTAAAGTTTACATGAAAGCTATTAATGCCAGAGGAAAGATTTTTCTTTTTCTGTTCCATCCTTTATAATCATGTTTATATTAAAATCTTGGTTTAAACTACTGGGCTCATATAGGACCAAGAAATCTTCTCATGTTTCCATTTTGTAATAAAATATTGCAGAAAGTGACTCTGTTCTACCCCTGTTCTTAGTCCAAGCAGCTACATTATCAGCTCTCAGACTGTGTTCAACTCTTACTTGATTTCTTAAAATTGAAGAATTATAGGCCGGGATTTAGCTCAGTGGCACATGTGCCTTCCTGGCAAGTGGGAGGTCATGAGATTGATCTCCAATACAAAAACAAACAAAAAAAACAAAAACAAAAAAATACTGAAGAATCATGGGTTGTTATTCCATACTCAGTTTATTCATTTAAAGGATGTTTTCCTATTTTTATTCAAGTTACATAGGTGCAATCAGAAGAGATGCTAGTAACCGGAAACTTCTTAAATTACACAGCTTGATACACACATTTCTAGGGCCACAGAGTTCTTTGAATGGCTTTCCATTGTCCTCTACCTGTGATTGTATTTCCTGTGACATGTGTGAGAAGACAGTGAGAGAAATAACAAACAGGGAATCGTTAGTCACACTTCAATCCCAATCTTATCTCCACATTACCACATGCTATTTGAAAAATTGTATTCTCTCTTTGAGTCCTATTTTCCATTCATAAAATAATAGATTTAAATAATAGGTAATCATAGTGAAACTTGTTAAGAATTCACAGTGTGCCCTGTTGATGCTACATTCACCATATTAAGAACATTATGTAATGTAATTCACATACAAATATTTTAATAAGTATGCCATTTTCTGTTTCTCATAGCTCAGTTTCAAATACAGAGGGTTAAAGTAATTTAGTCAAAATCTCAAAGCTGTAGCTGGAAAGTCCACAATCTCAACATAAGTCTGCTTGATTCTAAAGCCTGCCTCAGCCCCTTTGTTACTATCTTCCCTTTACTTTCTACAAGAGAATAATGAAGATTCCTGTCATCTTTAACCTTCTCTGAGTCTCTATTAGTCTTCAATTTCATATATAGGTGTAACTTTCATTTTTCACCCAGTCTTGTTCAGGGTCTCAATGTTCTCATCTTGATAAATCTAATTCACTCTTGTTCTTCTCACCCCGGGTCACTGCCATGTATAATTACTGGCTAGATAAGTATTTTTGTGAGGGTTTTAACATGGGATTCTTGAAGTATGGCTTTTGTAATGCTGGAAATATCCCCACATATATCCATATCATAAGATGACCAGGCATGATACACACTGCACACTGCCAAGAGCTCCTTTATAAGAAAAGATTTGTGATTGTTTTTTCATATGAATTTCCAGTGAATAAAATCATAGACACATTTGATTTTCTCAGAATGAAAATAACTTTTGTCTGTAATTCTCTGTATTAGAACCTAGAGTTCATTACAGAGCAGACTCAACGAGTACTTTTCTTAGTCCTTCTATTGCTGTAATCCATACATTTTTTAAGTGGTTATTGAGCATTCATTTGTTTGCTAATTAGTAAGCGCCAAAATTTTGCTAAGTATTGAGGACAGAGAAGATAAAACAGCAAAGTGCCAAACCTTTTGGAACTTACAAACTGCGACAGGGAGATGATTAGCAGTCACTGAGATTGAGCTTGTTGGCATGGAGAGGATAATCAGGTGGTAACAGAGTGGGGCATTTAGAATGGGGGTGGGGCACCCAGGAAGGGTTCTCTCTCTTTGACGACTCTAAGACTATGACCTAGGATTCTCTTTTAGACAACTGGGTGAATAAGAACACCACCTGATCATGGATAAAAATATCTACTATAGGAGAGACCTTAAGTTAGAAGCAAGTCCTAGCAGTTTTGACTTGCAGTTATGACATGGCCCCTGGTTTGGCAGTGCTCGTATGTAAAAGAGTAACAGCTAAGATTATTGAGTACCTACTCTCTGCAAGGCATTGGTCTAAGGAGCACATATGTATAGCAACACTTATGCTAATCACAACCATTTGAGGCAAATAATATTATTCTTCACAGTTCACCAGTGGAAAGGGAGACACAGAGAGCTTAAGTAACTAAAATCACTCATTTAACAAGTACAGATTTTGGATTGTGCAGAATCCACATTCCTGTGCACTTGATCATCTCTCATTCTTTTCAAGAATATTTCAACCTGGCTTATGGAACAGGCCAAAGCCAATAACATCAGCAAATGTGAGAAGGGGAATAACAACGATGATCACTTAACACTTAGTAGTCAAAATACAATAATTAGCAGAGGGCTATGAGATCCAGATTCATAAGATTTCATTGAGAAAATGGTGTTTAAATGATTGTTGTTTTTTTATTTTCTAATATAGTGGGAATCTACAGAGATCACAGGCTCTTACTGAACAGCAAATGTTTTTGAGGTGATGTCATGTTCACCCTTATAACTCTAGGACCTCACCTTGGCAAATGGAGGTTCATAACAAAAGCTTTATGAAGCCAACTGCAGTGAAAGGGGACTACAAACAAGCACACTGCCACAGGATACTTCAACTGCTCTCCTCTTGCCTCCACCTAGTAATTTCATTTCTCTACCCTCCTTTACCAAATAAAGCAAAGGTAGTGACACATATTTAGAAAACATACACATGCACACACACTAACCTGTGCCAGGTCATCTTTAAAGCTGTATTTTTCAGGAATGGTGTTTGATATAGACACAAGGATTTTTTGCATTTTGTGGTCAATTTGCCTCTAAAAAATTTTAATGGGTTTGCATATACATTAACACTGCTTATTATTTTCATTATCAACCAAATTTTAGAATGCTGTTTTTAAAAACATAGGGCATACACTTATGCACAAAATCTATCCCTTTTATTCTCACTGCATTTGAATTTGAATTAGGCTTTTCAAGAAATTCTACTCAAAAGATTTCACATTATTTCGTCTGCGTAGGTGGTCAATTACAATTCTGCCAAAATCGAAATAGAAACTTTAGAAGGATTACAAGATATCTGTGTTTTCCCAGCTGACCCTGCCCATTCCCTCTCCAGGAAACTCTGGGAACCCCCCACTTCTGTGAAATTAACATGTCCTGTCACATTACTGCAGACCCTGGTAGGCATTATCTACTCTCTAGGGTTCCCTTTACTTAATCAAAGCAATCCTCCTCTCTTGCTCCCAGCTGCCCAGTACTTAAGAGAAGCCTATTGATTTTGTCCCTGAAATGACACAATCTTATTTTCAAGACTTGGGGATGTCTCTGCAAGTGATGAGCAAAGAGATTTGGGACAAAGTAGAATGAGATGAGTATTGAATTATTTTGTTCAATCAAAAAGAAAACAAATAACACCATAGGTAGTATGCTAGATGGTGTTCATAGAAGATGAAGCTCCTTTATTCTCTTTTATTCTTTAGTAATGAAGACAGGTGTAGAAACAAATACTTTATTAACATGATGGATGCATAACGATACAGAAGAGGGCAGGGTAGTGTTGGGGGATACACAGTTAAAGCAAGTGGTACAGATTCTTAGAAACAGATAATGCCTAGATTGAGTCTAGATGGAAGAACAAGCAGGAGTTAGCCAGGTGAATATATTTTCAGATGTAAGCTTTGAAGACCAAATCGTGTCATAGGGCTAGGAAACAGCTAGATATAACAGGCAGCAAGACATATGTTGGGGGGCAACTCAAGGTGGATGGTAAGATATGTGTGAGGACAGAAGGTGAGTCTAATAATGACCCCTCTGGAAACATGCTAATGAGTTTGAATCCTGTATTGGAGCACTAGGAAGCCATTAAAAGAAATTAAATAGGAGAGTGTCTGCATCAGATTATTGCATTTAAAGTTACTCACAGATGTGATCTTCACATCTGCAATAGACTCAGAGCACCAGGAATAAGATGGCTTCCCATACTCCCCGTCAGAGCATTGAGGTTACCCAGGTGCCTTATCTACAAGGTTTTAGTAGAAATCAGAAAGAAAAATCGGTAAAGGGACTTAAAATCTTTTAAAATTTTTCCTTTAGAGCATTCATAACTGTTTTCTTATCCCAATTCATATATTATCAGAGTAATATAGAGATAGGTTGGAAGAAATTCAGGTCTAAAGATGTATGTTTTTTCCTGAGTTACAGTATTTATCTCATCTGTCTACCTACTGGGCCGAACATAGCAACACCATAACAATGGCAAATCCAAAATACTTTTCTCATAATTTTTTTCACCACAGCACTTGTAATACCCTTCACAGGCATCTAATGAAAATCGTCATAACTCATTTGAAAACTTAGCATAATATTTATCTCTTCATATTCTCAAATGATATTCCCACACCAAAGATTTACCTCTATGATTAATATTTCTCTCGTTAAAATTCTGTTTATTTTCCATATGGTGATTCTTTTTTTAACTATTTTCTCATTGGCCCATTGTAATAACTGACCTTGTTTGCTTAGCAAGAGAGCAAATGTTCATTTGCATAATTTTGTTCCCTGCTACAAGTTAGAAGGTGGCATTGGTCTTTTGTCAGCTGCTTAGTTCCTTTGTTCAAATGAATATGTATTAGAAAGTATAAGACAGTGTTCCGAAAATGCAAACTTCAGTTCTTAATCTTTCACTCTCAGTTATAGCCCAAGCTAGGTTTCCAAAACTGTGATCAAATTGAATGGAGCCCAGGGGTAAGACATAAGTCATGGACTCTTCCTGTAAGCCATGATTGTATTTTGCCCTACAGAAAAAATCTTCTTAAAAGTGACTGTAACCAGCATTTTATGTGGAACTATTCTGGATCTTGGGAGAAAAGGGAAGCAACATCCCCCCAACCCCTTCTGAAAACTGGCTTCACTCAATCTTAAAAAAAAAAAAAAAAGTAGGAAATTTCTTTATGCATCTTCAGACATTACCATGATTGACAGGTAAGACGAAGCTATTAGTTTTGGAAGTCTGAGTTTTCCATTTTTCATTCAGGTAATAAAAGCATATTGCCTTGAAATATACATATATATGAAACATATATTATTTATAATCTCAGAGGGTAGCAAAATTTTCTTCAACAAATTGTTTAATTGCTAATTACTACCGCATATAGTACAAACTTGGAATTTGTCTAATTCAAAGTGATTAAATCCTGAGGCAACCTTGTACAAAAAGTTCTTGTAAACAGTAAAATTTTTTTCACTGGGTAATTGACCATCTTCTCATACCAGTCAGCTGTGCAGGTTTTTTATTTGAATCACTCACTTGCTTCATCCCACATTCAGTTTTGCATCATACCCACCAACAAGCCACAAGACCATAACCAAATAGAGACAGGCTGCAGTCACTGGTCAGCATGTCACATCTTCCCTGGGATACCTAGTAGTCTTCTCAAACCTAAGTCTTACTAGCTTCCCCAACTACTCCTGCACCTACACACCCTCAGTCGTCCCCATCACCATAAATGGTACTTTGTTGCTCAATCTGGAAACCCTCCTTCAGGCCAATCTTGACTCCTCTCTCACCTTCCAAGCAATAGCAGCCTTGTCAACTTGACCTTCAAAAGAATTTTGACACAGTCCTGTTTTCTCTATCCCCATGGTCATTGCTTTATCATTTTTTAATGCCTGCCTGTTTTATTGGGCTTGAACTAAAATCAAAAGTACCCCTGAAGGCTCTGTGTAAATCTCATCTGTCACCTTCTCTGCTCATCTCATAGTTTTGAACATGTTAAGGTTTCTCACATTTCAAGTTCTCAACTCAGTCTTTTTCCTCCTCTTAAAATGTTTGTTCACTAACTTTGACTCTTCCCCATGCTTCAAGTCACACTATCCCTACAGCGAGGACTTCATTGTTCATGTTTCCTCCATCCACTTATCCCATTACTTGTTTCCTTACCTCACAGCACTCATGTTAGTTGCAGATACCTTATTTTTTATCTTGTAAATTTTCTATTTACACTGATAAACTATAGTAGCTTTTACACCATAGCATAAGAATGATATATGTCCTGATTGATAAAGTGTGTCTCACATTGTGTGCTGTGGCTAGAAAATAGCACAACTCAAGAAAAATGTAATTCAGTGAAAGAAATATGCCTACAGCTGAAATTATAAACAGGAGTAAGACATTGTTCCCCCTTTCACAGAACTCATATTCTCTCACAGGAAACAAATAAGGGCTCTATGAGAGTTAAGCATAAGGCACAATAATGGTGGCAATGAATTCTATGAATAATTAAATATATTGGAAATGGAGACAGACAAACTAGGACTGAGAGTTTGGTTACCAGCAAACAATTTCACCATTAATTGACTCTGATGGTTTGAACAAATTACTTAATGACCCTGAATCATCATTTATTCACAAGTAAAATGGAAGAATATTTACAATTTCAAACAGATATCTTGAGAATTAAATGAAATACATCATGTAAAATTTTAGCAGCCCAAGGAGTAGCTAGTAAGTAACCACATTAAGTAGCTTCACCTCCACCATTAATAAGAACTATTTCTAAATAGTCATTGTAAACCTGAAGCTAAAAACACTCTCAGTACACTATTGAACTTAAGATTTTTATTCTCAAACCTATATTCTCTTTTTATTGCATAGAAATTGGTATAAAAATTGAGTTCAGTATTCCCTTTTCTGAAAGCCACCTCTAATGAGTTCAAGGCAACTCGTCTGTCTTTTTCTAAGTCCTTTGTACCTTATAACTTGAACCGTTGATGTTTTTAGTTGTCCAAAGGACAATCATTGCTTTCTAATGTCCAATTGTGTCCTCAAATGAAAAACTAACTGAAGTATTCTAACTGAGCAAAAAATTGAGATGGTCAGAGCATGTTATCCTCATGAATATCAGAACATACAAAAGAAGACTTAAAGACTTACAGATCTTCCAAGTTTATAGAATGGTTGAAATACACCCGAGAACATATTCTATGGAGACAGGTGAATGCTCATTCCCCTTCCTGGAGTTATGGGCACAGGCTGCAAAATATCCAAAAGTGTTACACCAATTGACTTCCCTCCACCTGTATTCATGAAGTCAGTGAAGGAGTTTTCTCCCTACTTCTCCAGTACCCACAAAGATAACTCCAGCCTCCACCTTCAGCAGGGGTGGATTTCTATCCTCACTCTGCCAATTATAAACTACAATATGTCAATCTCTCTCAGCCTCCGTAAGCTTGTGTAAAATGAAGATGATGATAATGGTGTCTATCTCATACAGTGAGGTTAAAACAACTGAGCATGAGTGAAAGAGTTGCCACTGCATTTGTCATACAAGTATTGTTTCTTGGGTAGAATTATCTTACCCTTCCCTTGAAATTGCCCGCTTAGAGAAAGATCCATTGAAAGAAATAAGTAAATACATAAATGAATAAATGTATGCATTAAGATGCTTGGTGGAGCTGTCAGGAAAGGTTTCATGGAAGATTCCTAAAATTGAACAGGACATCTCTCTGTGTGTCATGGACTTTCCAAGAAGAAGGGAGAGTCACCCCAGGTTTACAACTTTCATGTTTCCTAGGTACTTTTTCTTCCATAGGTCTTGTCTTCTGTTAAAAATAAAGATAAATGTAGTCCAATATGGATTTTATTTATTTTTCTTCTAATTTTAGAATTTTTCCTCCAAATTAAATCATTGTTAGTATCTTGTAGAGGTTCAATGGACCCTAGACACTATAATGACTGTGCTTCTTGTTTGTTTGTTGCTACTGGGAATCAAATTCACAACCTCATGCTTGCCAGGGAGTTGCTTTGCCACTGAGCTATATCCCCAGCCCTATAATGATTGTATTTAATGGATAAGTCAAAGTTAGGGGTGAAGAAAGGCCAGAGATGAAAGAGGAGTTGCAACTTAAAAAGTTCACAACCCTATAGGACATGTGTTAGGACGATAACTTTATGAAATAATCTAAGAGATATATTTTGTAGAATAACTCAGCATTTTTATGTAAAAAGATAGAAAAATAGGGCAGATCTTTAACAAAATTTACTTAATCTTATTATTGCTGGTGCACAGATATTTCTACAGTTTTGTGACTCCCTACATTTACTATTCTGTAAAGAAGTTGTGACTCGTCATTTCAAATCCTCTAGTAGGAGAGGCAAGACACAAGCAAAGGGGTAGACAGCAGCCAGGCAGGATCATGATGGTCCCCACACAGCCAGCCAGGTCAGTGAACCCTCTCTAGAGGAGGAGTCTGGCAACACCGATGACTCAATTCACATAGGGACTTAAAGTGGTGGAATTGTATACTTGAGCCTTCACTCTGTAGGAGAAATTAAGAATATGAGCCTGGAAGTACAGCCATGTGAGAACACTTTTAAGGGCACCACTGGAATCATGTGACTACAGATGCAGTTCAAGCCAACCAGGTGGCACCAGGATGGTGGAGGAAGGGGTAGAAAACACCGAGTACTCAGGATATTGAGTGCCCTTTTTTATGTTTTATTTCAAGTATATAATAAAAATTCCTGTTGGCTCCCCAACCCCCTGTGCAGTTTAGTTAATTTTGTATGCCTGTTATACCCATGTAGTGACAACATGTAGGACAAGACTAACTTTATTGGGTGAGGGAGGTAGTTCTGAAGTCAACCAAGTTTCTTCTCTGAACTCCCCTTTTATCAGCTGGTTAATTTGAGACTCCTGCTTTAATCTTTGTGATCCTCAGTTTCCACATCTGTAACACAAGAATGATAATGGTACTTACCTCACAGGATTATGGTAAACACTAACCAAGGGCAAATACATGTAAAATGCTTAGCATACTGCCTGCATATAGTAAATGCAGAAAAAAAATGGAGATAATTTGGAGAAAAGTAGTTCGGTGACAATATCCCTATTTTGCAACATATAAATTTGTGGGGAAGGGAAAAAATCTGAAGTTTTAGTTTAAAAAATCTGTGTACCACTGAATTTGAAATTCTTTCCTGATGGTTCCTTCCTGTGTGTGTGTGTGTGTGTGTGTGTGTGTGTGTGTGCGCATGTGTGATACATATTACTTTGGATTCATTGACCATATGTATTACTTTATATATCATATTTTACCATTATCTCTTCATATGACCCTGAATGTTCTGTCCTGCACCTTAAAGTGAACTTCCAGGTTAAGCTTTATAGAGACTATAAAATATTCCATCATGAATAAGTAGCAAATGCCAGTCATGTCTAGAGTTGTTTTTAATTGTATCCTATGGATTTAATAGTTTCAAGTTATTTAAAAATCTTCCATACTGTTCACCTAAATTGTGCTATATTCTCTTTCTTCCTTTTGGTGACTGTTTTTACAAAAGAAACGTGGCATTGTAGGGAGTAAAACAATCATACACAGGAGTCAAACGCCTTTGAAATGCCTTCCATCTTCAGAGGGCCTTGAGTGGC
The DNA here is from genome assembly GCA_004363535.1 of Dasyprocta punctata. NCBI lineage: Eukaryota > Metazoa > Chordata > Mammalia > Rodentia > Dasyproctidae > Dasyprocta > Dasyprocta punctata. The sequence continues at coordinate 41,807 of RJWM01014917.1, forward strand.
ACAGTAATGAATTGCTTTGAGGTTAAGTTATCTGACTGTCTTGTTCTGCGAGATCAGGTATGTGTTTGCTTCCAATTAACATCAACTGTTGGGATTTGAAAATCAGGTATTTCATTCATTAACCTTCAGAATGGTATTCAGTGGGGAGAATGCTTGAATTTGCAACCTACAAATTATAAACTTATCAAGAGCAATAACATTATTGTTAAGGAACATTAGTATCCTTTGTTTCTACTGCACATCATGAGGACACCAAGTCTTCCCTGAGGACTTCTTCTCTAATAATAAGAATCTTTAATCCTCTGCAGTGGAGAGAGGTTTCCACATGCCTTCTCTCTTGTCAGCCTCACCATAACCCTGGAAGGAAACAACCCAGAGGTTACTATTCTTATATGAAGGATAAAAAACTGTGTCTCAGAGAGATTATGGGACTTGCCCAAAGTAACAGTCTTACAAAATGGTAAAACTAGAACTTAAAAGCAGAACTGTTTCTTCCAAGTTCTCTTTTCTTTGCACCTCTCCACATTGCTTTTTCTGGTGATGAAATGCACAGAATGAATAAGGATGAGTACTGTCAGGCCAAAGGGCAAATCAGGCAGTTTTATTTGTTGGTCGACTGCTTGTAGGCTTTTCACTCCCTCTTCAGGAGACATCCAAGGGCACACAGATCTGTCTCCTGTTTACCCTCTAGCTCTCCTGCTGCACAGGCTGGTAGAATGGGGGCAATAGGTGTGGGAGTTTGGCAGCATTGTACTGTGTTTTAAGAAATCAAAGTCTTCCAAGTCAGATACACAAAAATTCAAATCCCTAATGTACAATTTTCTGCCTTTGAAGCCTTGAACAACTCAAACTAAGAGTTTTTCAGTTTTGCCAACTGAAAATAGTGACCATAATTCCTACTGTGAAGATATATTACCTAGGATAATTCCCAAAGCAAGTGTAAATATGTGACTAAAAGTGACGTGAAGAATAAGAACTATTAATTGTCTCAGTGAGAATATCAAAAATGGACTTTTCTAGGTTGCTAAGAGTAGTTCATAGATTTCAGGGCTCTGACTCAGCATCTATCTTCTATTCAGCTTTACTTTGATGTGTCTTCATGCTAAAATGACTATCATAGCTCCAAACATCGGGCCTTCATATGGAAATAACCAAAACAAGAAAGGAGGAGTTCAATGTTTTCTCTGTGTACCTCACATTGTCTTTTTGGATAATTTATCAAGGTTGGTAGCATAGGAGGAGGGTCTTTTCCAAAACCCTCCAACAAACATCTATTTCAGCTCCTTAGCCAAACTGGATCAAATACACCAGTTATTAGCAAAAGACAAAAGGTCATCATGACATGTTTATACTATATATACACATTATTATTTAAGCCTAGAATTAGAGCCCTCTTAGCCCATCACAATTTATATGTGGAAGAAAAGATGTAGATTCAATGAGCAAGGCAGGAGGATGACACAGTGACTAATAAGGAGATACAAATTGCCTGCCATAGAAACTTCTGGGTTTCATGATGATGAGAAAAGTTGAAGGTAACAAGCTTGGCATAACAACCAGCATATAAAAGTTCTCAAGGAATCTGCATGTCATTTTGAAATTTAGACCAGCAGTCACTAATTTTGTGATTTTGGACTTATTCAAATACACAAAGTCCGTTTCTTTGTCTTCAAATGGAGGATAAGACAGGATTGTTGAGAAGGTAAATAATACAATAAGGGAAAGAGTTTTCTGAGTTACTGAGTGTTATGCAAATGTAAAGTATTATATATAACATTTAGAGTGCCAGTTTTAAGGATGCATTAAAGGACTGGACTGCAACATTAAAATAGACATGTGAAAAACATAATCGATAATAAGATATTTATGTGTTTGGTAATGTGATGCTGATGTAGAAAATAATAGTCATCTTATTGTTTTTCACACTCAAAAATAGATCCCAGCTTTTGTTCTATACCACATTGTTTGTACCTAAATATAGCATACTGCAATGCAAAACAAAAAATAAGTCTGTGCTTTAAAATGGACACATACCAAAAAAAAAAAATTCCTTGACAACTCAGCACCTGAAGTTTCTAATGATATCAATGGCTCTCTGCTTCTCAAGCCCTTATGCTCCAAATCCAAATCAAAACGTTTCTGCCACCCCATTATGAGTGCCTACTTTGCCACAGATGGCTTAAATGCATGTATTTTATTAAATGTGCACAATAACTTTCAAAGCTGCTTATTTTTATCCCCATGTATATACTATAAAACCCAAATATCTGAGTTTAGATAATCTGCTTAAGCCCTACAGGTAAAAAATGAGGTGTCTATGTTTTGACTATTTCAAAGCTTATGTCATTTCTACTATCCATCAACTTGGCCACTTTTCCAGTTTTTTCCAATGAAACATTATCAAAATGATGTTTTACATCTTGGCTCCTTCCCCTTACCCATCAGCAAGGCCAATTCTGTAAACATTTGGTTTACTTTAAAATTTCTTTTGAGACAATTCTTAGTAGTGTCATCCTTTGAGGCTTGGAAGGCACCGCTAGGCAGCCTCTGTGCAAGTGCATCCATCAGGTTTGGGGTGCAGAAACGTTATTTGGAACATGACCCCTGAGGCAGGAACACAGATGAATGTCACATAATGAGGGCTTAAAATTCACATTTTCAGTCTTTAAGAAATAATTCAGTCTCTAAGAAATAATAACATCTTACATGCCGAGTCATCTCATTTAATTCTCAAAATAGTCTAGCATGGTAGGTGTTGTTATAAATATTTTATAGATTAAAAAATTACAAAGCTGAGACTCAAAGAGACTGTGTAATACCCTCAATGTCACTTGCTTCAAAGGATGCACTAGTTGTCACTTGCCCTACAGTGCTACATAACAAACAATCTCTGAATCTCACTAGCAGGCAGTAGTATCTGTCCTGTATCAGGGTCATACGGGATCTACTAGGTAACTGCTCTCTCAGTAACACTTGACTGATCTAGAGAGAAGGCCATGTGGGTGTGCATACAAAGAGCTACAAAAGATCATTATAATCCACCAATAGATAATATGCAAATATCACCTGTTTTTTCTGATTGTTTTGTAGTATTTGTATCTCTGGAATGAAAAGCAAGGTAACCTCTAGAGAAGTACTCCAAATTATAAAACCATTTCGATGTGACTGCCAGATCTCAATCTACTCTACAGTGTTCCCACTGATATTAGGAGTGCCTATGCCTTTCGTGGTTGGTATTCACAAACCACAGTGAGATCAGTGGCAGTTGTCACATTCTTCCTCCACTCGAAGCCAGAGGAAGGGTCTTTTCCAGTGCTACTAGCAAGGATACTCCTTTTCACTTCACTGCCAAAAGAGTCTTCTGCCTTCACTTCTAATAATGAGACAAACAGTTCTGCCAGAAAAGCGCCACAATCTGCGCAGAGGTAACACAAAGACCCCTTCTCCAGCTCCATGCTGTGTTTTAACACCAAGACTACCATGCACCTCTCTGAGTCTGTCCCAAGTCTTTTATTTATCTACTCATCTCCTGCAAGAACTCCATCAGAGAAGAACAAAAAGGAAAGAACTAAGTAACTTCTAAACACAGATCTAGCTTGAGAAAACAGTTTATAACCTCAAATATAGCATCTGCGTTCAGGTTAATTGTTGGTTTCATGCTGTCCTAAGACAAGTGTAGGCGTCTGCTTCACCACACCTACTTTATGAAAAGGCGTTTTTTTGTTTGTTTGTTTGTTTGTTTGTTTGTTTTTACTTAAATCATGTTTTATGGAATACCTACCTTAGGTGTCACTCTATTATATAGACACTGGGTCCAGCTATGATGTGCTATGTTTTCTAGCTTGGATATGTCTACTCTCTAACAGCATTACTCTGCCCATCTTTCTAACATTTCATCCTATGTTTCTAAATTTGTTTATTTCTCACCACTATACCCTGCATTCCTCAAGGACAGAGGTTTTTGTTTTGTTATGTTTTATTTCATTTGTATCTATTGATTCCCTACTGAAAAGTATAAAACCTTGATCTTTGTGAGAGTTCAACAAAGGATTGATGGATGGAGGGATGGATAGATGAATAGATGAATGGAAAGTCCATTTCCAGAAGATCATAAAGTCTCAGTACCAGAGATGTTTCAAAGTAGCATAGTCTAGCTGTTGACAAGAATCCATATCTATCTCAGACAGATGAGGATTTCTGAGCCATTTTAACATTGGCAGAAATAGAATTCCCTCCAGTTTTCCCAATGAGTATGATTTTAATGCCTAGCCTCAATCTTCCTGAATGCTATTGTTAAGTCTAAGACCCAAATTAAAAATAATATAAGCCATTCTCAGGCAACAACTTATCACACTCATTCTGTAGTAACAAACAGATCCGTTATCCTTGGAATACAAATAAATAGTTGACCAGCATAATTGTATCTATCTATACAAGTGACAAAATTAAAACTAATGTATGCACAATAGTGAGACAGTTTAGTGTGAGTTATCTGTGCTGCTTTTATACTTTCATTGCCAAGGCAAATCATCCATTATTTCTACAAATGTCTTCTGCCTTTTTCAAAGTCATCAGAGCAATCAATAATTAATAATATGCTTGAAGTCTTACAAGTAGGATTAGTTCTTATAGCACCTGCCATATTTTTACACTGGCACCCACAGCCAAAGTAAAAGTTAACAAAGAATGATCTCCTCCAATAAACATGAAAACGGAATCATAGCAACTAATTTGATTCACTGTTATTTCTGTAGCCATTATTTACTACGCAGACTATCACTTTCTTAGAATCTAGCACAGGCAGTATGCACAGATGGGTGGGATCCAGAGGAAGAAGGTGAATAGAGAGTGCCCACTGAATGGATTTCACCTAGCTCTGATATGTGGGAGGCACTGAGCAGGAAATCCTATAAATCATGGGGCAGCTAGGGAGAAAGTTTTAAAACTTCTACTTGAGGTAAAAGAAATAGCAGCAACAATGACAACAACACAATCAGCATAGTGAACTATATCTTTATTTCAGCCCCGGACTGATGAGATCTGAGTTATGCTTGCTAAAAATCTGGCTTTCCTAAATTCTACAAAACAGGAGTGCTTTCCCTCTCAGATTCTTTTCTGCAAATATTATTCCAGAAATACCACTCCAATGGAAAGAAAACACAAAGCTACACAATTGGGAAAGATGATATCAGGAGGGTTTCTTAAGAAATTACTTATGAAGTGTTGAAATAAATGAAAATTGGCAGTTTAGAGTTAGGGATTTAGCTTAGTGGCATAAGTGCCTGTCTGGCAAGCACAAGGTAGTGAGTTCAATCCCTGGTACAAAAAAAGAAAGAAAGAAGAAAGAAAGAAAGAAAGAAAGAAAGAAAGAAAGAAAGAAAGAAAGAAAGAAAGAAAGAAAATTGAAAGAGAGAAAGAAAGAAAATTGGTAGTCTAGCATTAGAGGGGAATCAGGAGCACCGGACCTAGATGAGATTATATTTTATCACATGATTCACTCAGTAACCTGCTAAAGGTTACATCATTCATTCCCTTCTTATAATGAGTTCTTGGCACTTCCCTAGGTGTTAAAAGCATCTCTATTTTCACTAGTTTATGACAATTTGTTCTTTCAATATCTTTTTTGCCTGCTTGTCCACCTTCCTTTTTTCAATGCTTTCTTTCTTCCTTCCCTTTCTCCTTCCTTTTCCTTCTTTCCTTTTATTCGCTTCTAAATTCTAAATCTCTGCTACTTTGACCAGCTATTTTTGTAGGAAATATGTATCAGAAGGTAACTCTAGAGTTGTATAAACATAGCTGTTATCTCCAAAAAGAGGACTTGTTGGCATCCAGAAGAACCACCAGTCAGTTCACACACAGTTGAATATTGTTGTGTAGCTGGTCCTGAGCTCCGTTTTGGAGTGTGGAGGTGAGAAAGATCTGGTCCATGCTCTGGATACAAGTGAGTGCAGTAGGACAAGGACCATGTGAGAAGTATGCCCAACTTCATTGTGTATGTAGCAGAAGACCCTAAGAGAGGGCACTAAGAATTCCTCCCTGGAAGTTATGTTTAGTTGACCTTGATTTAAACAACAGCCATTTGTAAGACGAAAAGGGGAAAGGAGTCCTCGGGCAATGACAAGTCATGAGCAGAGGTACAGACAAGAGAAATAAGTAGCTCAATGTTAAGTATCTTTGTAAATAAGGAATTGATAAACTGACACTAGTAAGGGAGGCAGGTTTCAAGTTATAAAGAACCTTTATTTACACTTAATAGCTTATATGATCCTGAATAGTTTGGATAATCCCATTGGGTATTAGGAGTCACTGAAGCCTTTCAAAAGTAAGAGATACAGTATAGTCATCATTGTAACTCATCGGTGTTCGCAGTTGGATGGATGGGTTGGAGGAGAAAGAGCACAGAGACTCAATGCAGGGACACCTCTTAAGGAACTATTATAGTAATTCAGGGGAGGAATAATGATGGCTGAATTCAGCAGTGGGAGTAAGCACATAAACAATGTGAGACCTGTCAGGGATTTGGTAGAGGATGAAATGTGGGCCGAGAGAGAAGAGGGTTCTGGTTTGGAGATTATTTGCTGTGATGGGAAATATGGAAGCCAGAGAAAATCTGAAGCAAGGTGAGAAAAAAAGGAGACTGAATTTTAATTCTGGTCATAATAAACATGACATGCTAAAGGGAAGGCCAATAGGCAGTTGTTACTGATGAGTATCTGAAAAAGAAAATTTACCAGAAAATAGAGATTGGGAAGTCATCAACGTGCACTTGATCTTGAAGCCCTGAGCATGCATAAGTCACTATATGTGGAAACCATTGCCTTCTCTCTTAGGTTAAGCATAGTCCATTCTATCTTTTCTTTATGATAACCCTAACGCATGTAGAGTCTTTAACAGTCCACAAAGCACTTTTACATCTCCTATTTTATTTGAACCTCATCCTTTATACAACTCTCACTTGTACTTACTATCATTCCCATTTGCATACCAAGCAAATGTGGGAGATCAGATTTTCTCTAGGTCACACAGTTAATAAGTAGAGGAGCAAGGGATGTAATTCTATGTATCTGCTTCTAAATTCTTGACAAGTTTCGATTTCATTTCTTATTGGTTTCCCTCCTAATACCATAGGTTGAAAAAATGTCTTGCTAACTATTGTGTTGTGCCTGGCACACTGTGAAGCACACAGCAAACAACAAGTAGTCATGTCATGCATTTATATATTTCTTGTCATCATTTAACTGTATTTCTTTCTTTTCTGTTTCTTTTCTTTCTTT